>APFE030609540.1:92258-135259 GCA_000404065.3 Pinus taeda | reverse complement strand
ATCCATTTTTACCTTGAAGTGTCTTCCCATTGGGTAAGGTCACCATTTCTTAAGTTCATGTAGTATTGCCAACATTTCCTTCTCATAAATAGCTTGCTTGAGATGTAACCATAAAAATACCCAATCACCTACATCAAAACATTTTTCATTGCGATGTTGATCTCCATGTTTTTTCATTTGATTCTGCACCAAAGTGGCGCTATCCTTTAAAAGTTGGAGAACTTGTTGTTAATGTTTGATGTGATCTTTCACTGCTTGAACCTTTTTCTTCTTGATATTTCCTTCTATCTTGAGAGTTTGAGGAGTGGTAATTTCTTCCAATGCTTTACAAGATATGGTCGGATTCATTTCTTAATGCTCAATGTGATCTTTCAGTTATTGAAAATCTTTCTTCTTGATATGTCCTTCTATCTTGATAGTTTGAGGAGTAGTAATTCCGGCTAATGCATTACAAGATATGGTTGGATTCATTTCTTCTTTCTCGATGTGATCTTTCACTTCTTGAACCTTTTTCTTCTTGATATGTCCTTCTATCTTGAGAGTTTGAGTGGTAATTCTTGCTAATGCTTTACAAGATATGGCCAGATTCATTTCTTCTTTCTCTGGGGTTGGAACCTGGCGTATATCCTCTACTTTTGATGTTTCTTGATCATTTTCTTCCTCCTCTTCATACTCTATGTAAAATAATTTCTTCTCAGCACACTTATGACCTTTAGTGCATTTTATATCACATTTGTAACAAAGCCCTTTTTCTCTTTTTTCTTCCAATTGTTGTGGTGTAAGCATTGTAGGTTGTGGAAGGCTAGGAGAAGAAAAACTTTCTTAATTATAGTCATGAGTGGTGGGATTCCTTGTTTACATAATTTCACTTTCAATTTTTCTTGCCAACTCGAATGCATCCTCCAATGAATCAGGTTCCCAAAAACAAACCTCATGTTGAACGTTATCCTTTAAAGTCCCTATTGAGACATCAATCCTTTGCTTCTCTGGAATATAATTTACCCTTCTATCCAATTTTTGAAAGTCTTCAATGTGCTCTTCCATTGAACCCTTTTGTTTGAGATTTATCAATTGGTTAAGGAGGGAGTTTCTCTTTGTATCCTCATAATGTGCTATCATTTCCTCGGTGAAAATTGACCATGTGACAAGTGGTTTACTAGAAGAAAGCCCTTTATACCATAAAAATTTATTTGTTTCTAAGTAATTAGATGCAATACATGCCTTTTGTAACAGTGGTACACCATGTAGATCAAAATATTTATCCATCTATAGTATCCAATTTACCGGATCCTTGCCATCAAACTTCCTCATCTCACTTTTTCTTGATTTTAGGAGCTCGATCTTGAAATGACTATAACTCTGTAATTTCGGATATTCCAGTTCTGAAATCACAACCTACAATAGCCCTTTGCATCCTCTTTCTAATACCACCAGTCTGATCCAAATTGGATTCTCCAAGGAAAAGCTATGCCAAATCTCCCACGGTGACCTGATTATAGACTGGTTCAGTAGAGCTAACTTGTACGATGTGACATGTGTCACTGTTTAGACCTTTGGATCTAAAAAATGTACACAAGAAACTATGGTCCATCCTCTTTCTATAACTTCTTATGAAATTTCAATCTAAGGCTCAAAGAGAAAGCTATGACGATTTTCCCCAAGTCACCTATTTGGAATGTAATTTAGGAGTCTGCAAAAAGACCAACTTCCTCAGATCATATCTCTACAAATATAGTGCAAAAATATCTGAAATTTAGATTCAAGGTTCAACGCGATTTCGTCTCAAATGGGTTTTTTTGTTCGCTTCTGAAATGTCACAGAAATCGAGTCATAGCGAAAATGCCACGATGACCTATTTAGAGCATCGAAACCCTAGAATCCAAAGCTCTGATACCAAATGTTACGAAACCAGCTCACAAAAAGATAGAAAAGATATATCAACGCCTTAGAATTCAGCCTCTTTGAGGGGGCAACCTCCTTTACATTACATAAATTAACAATTCTTAGATGATACATATGACAAGATCTCCTTTCTATATATAGGAGTCTAAGGGGTCATAATATAATCAGAGCCGACATAAAAATAATAATGTTAGGGCACAATAATAACAATAGTGGGCTTCTATGGGGCACAATAATAACAATATGGGGACTACATGGGCACAACAATATAATAAGGGGGTTGTACTAATAACAATAAGGGGTTACACTAATAGTATAGGGATTTAACAGAGACAAGTGTTTGGATGGCACACACTTATAAGAAGCCCTGGAATTCAGGAAAACACCCCCATCGATGATTGATCAGCCTACCTCCAACAAACCCTGGAGAGACTTGAAATCCTCCTCCAAACTAGTAAGAGGAAAAACTATATCCAATTGAAGAAATTTAAAATGATAAACCAAGTTTTCTAGAAAATCTACAACCTTGTTACCTGATCTCTTGGAATGCAGAACAATAACATATTCTAATATGTAGAGAAATAGATTTATGCTTCTGACAATACCTTCCAATTCCCAACTCTTCACTATCTTACTTCGGGTTTTTCCATTTAAAGGTTTGTCTACACCTTGAATAACAATCTTCAAACCACCATCAATCTGCAACAAATGGAAGCCTTCACAAATAAAAATCTAAATACTTTCTCCAATGCAAAAAACTTAGCCATATTGTTACTAGTCGACCCACAACTCTAAGTGAAAGCTCTTAATGTTGAAGAGTTACAATCTAAGAATACTCTTCCAAAACCAACAATACCGTAAATTCCCTCAAACTCCCAATTAAAATTTAATTTAATAAAAACTCTTGGTGGAAGAGAGAAATTAATACTCAAGGAGATATTTGGACCCATAGATGGTTTTCTTACAGAGTACTCATGTGCTGATCCAAATTTATTTTTTTCATGATCTTTGCCTCAACAGAGTCTGCCTTCCCATCATCACTCGACCATGAGATACCAAGGACCATTTATCTTATATTTTCCATAACCATCTCTTTAATCATTGTTTCCCTTCTATAGTTATCTCTAAATTTCTTGCATTCCTTTCCTTCCAAAAACTCCAGAGAATAAATCCCTTCACTAGGATCGAAGAACCACTGACTATGGGATTTTTGAATAAATAATAAATCCATTAAGCTACGAGTTCCACTAAGTTCTCTTGACTACAAATTTTGTTTCCAAGAATGAAAAAAATAATGAACATACCTCTTCTGCAAAACCACAAGAATCAAGGAGATTATCTATAGTCTCCTCGACCCTATCACACAAAAATTATAGAGAGGGAATTTCAAAACCTTTTCTTCTTATGTGATCCAATGTAAGTAACCTATGCCTACCTACTGGCAAAATGAAAAGATAAATTTTTGGCCAGTTACATCCAACCCATATTTTACTCTAGATAATGTCTTTCTCTAGATAGTAATGACCCACACGAATAGAGTAAGATTCTTTTAAATTAAACATTCTAGTTGGATGCATACCCCATCACACTATATCACTTTCCTGTGAGAAACATTTTTTTCTTTCTAGTAATTCCTATTCAAGACATTCCCAAGGAAATTCTAGGGATGTGTAGGACCAATTCCCCTAAACTTTCCACTTTCTCTGGATAGAAGAATATTTCATCTCTAACTACCAATAGCCACTAACTAGAAATTATCCCAAATTAGTGGTGAATGTTTGTAAAATGTTGAGGTTTTCTCTCTAATTTAGGTTTCGTAACTACTACCATGCTTCTTCCTAAAACATGGCCATTTTTCCATTCTTTATCTCCCAAAAAGCATGTTTTATTACTATCTCTTGATTTTCCTATGCTCACATCCCTAAGCTTGAACTTGCAATGGTCGTACCATATTGTAGTATCTCTTCCCGAGACATGAGGGGCACATACTTCCTCAACCAAGTTAACTATAATTCATTACCACCTAAACCTCACCACATGATAATTTTTCTGAAGCAACACTCAACACTTTTGGGTCATGCGGACCCATCCCACCAACCAATTTAGCCCAATCACGTGTGTCCCATGCAACCAAATACCACCATTTCACCTTTCTAGAGCCTCACAAGAGAAATTTTCACCACTTTCCCCTAAATTTAACACATATAACTTTTGAAATTGGTATAACTTACATATGATAAATCAGAATAGGATGCAACACTAACTTGGTTAGAATTAATCTCCCTACTAAATTCAAGGCTTGAAATGTTCATTTATTTATCTTATTTATGAGTTTCAGAAGAATATCCTACCAAAAATAAGTTCCTTTTGAATTTAATGTTTCCATTGATGTTGTGATGAGTCGTTTGTGCATAACTGATGTCAACCTAGTAGCATGGTGTTCGAGGCTGCATTGATGTTGCGATGAGGTGATAGTTGATGAGTGTTGCAGTGAATGATGGTTGGAATTGATGTCAACCTCGACTTTGTTTGGATATGGTATGCATATATTTGATTTCTTGATGGTGTATGGTTGTTTTGGAAAATGTTCATGTCACAGATGCATTGATCGTTTTGTTCGTATGTTCATGTTGCAGATGCTTTGATGGTTGTTATGGTACATTGGTAAACTAGGTCTCCATGTAGATGAGGCTTGTGTTAAAATGACTTGTGTCAAAAGGAGGTTTCATAGATGGTTCCAAGGCTTGTCATGGCTTGGAAAAGTTTTACAGATGCCAGAGATGATGAGCAAGAAGTTGGAGGTAGTTCTTCTTTGAAGACCTTGTGTTTTACCTTCATCCTCTACCAAAACATATTGATGGTGGGTCATCAGAGTGAATAAAACAATCTAGTCACTTGGAGGATAGCCCATCCAAGCAACCAGGTGCTCCAGTCGATTTTCAACTTTGTTCTGTGAGACACTGGGTCTGTAAGTGAAAATTGCCTCTTGATTTCTTGCACTCCTTTGCTATTTCGTGATTTTATTTTAAGGAATTTAATTGTAATTTTATGGAGAAGTTTCTATTGACTAAACCAACTAGAGAATCAAGTGTTTGAGGTGTGAACACATTAATCAATTGAGTAGTGGAGAAGATGGAGAATTTTTTTAAATGTAGGAGCACCTCTACCATTTGGGAGGTTACTTAGTGCTCATATTGTAGAGTTGAAGTCTGTGTAGAGCCTAGACATTGAGTTCCCTATTGCAGAAGAATTTCAGAGGTTGGTGCTTGTGTTCAAGGCAAGTTTCTATCACATATTTTGAGAGCTTGATGACAGAGAAGATGAGGAGAGCATAACTCATTGGTTATGATTGTTTTATTTGTGTATGTAGGGGAAGAGAATTTATTTACATAGTTGTAGTTATGGTTCATATTTATTTTGCTTATTTTATATTATTTGTAGCTAATGTATTATGGCCATGTGTTTTGTGTTTGATGTGTGGATGTGAGAGATAACTATGAGTATTTGTGATGAGATTGTGAGTGTTTGTTGTAGTGGATTGATTTGAGTTGCATGCATTGTATTTGTAGAGTTGAGCTTGTTTTATTGATTGGTATTTTGGTAGTCTTGAGATCATTAGAGAAGAAGTTGTTTTTGTCATATGCAGGGCTCCAGTTTGAAACATTGTGAAATGTGTCCCTAGTGATCAGTAGATCAAGATAGCTTGGTGAAGAAGGGATGTGTGTAGGTAGCTTCAGTAGAGGATGTAGCATTCTCATAGTCCAATGGTTGTTGGGCGAGGCTTTTAGGGGATATGAGTCTCCAGTGGATGGGTGTTCACTTAGTTGATGTAATATGAGAAACCATGGACAATTTTAGGGGCTAATGTTCACCCAATGGACTAATTTTCCATGATTTTTCCACAAAAATGATTCGCTAATTTCCAATTTTTATAAAAGACGATTCGTCTAAATTTTATAATATAAAATTATTTTACCTTAAAAATTACCAAAATTATATAGAGACTATATATAAATCATTTATAAATTTGAATAATTTTACAAATATATCAATAAAATTTTTATAGTTTGCATATTATGGATTTGTGAGATTCACCTATGTTTTTAAACTTCAAGAAAATTTTCCATCCTTAAAATTTTCCTTGTGAGAAACTTCATTGTTGGACATAGCCAACTATGATTATGCACATGGTTTGTTTGATTAATGAAATTGCAACAGAGCAACAACAACAACAAAGGGTGGTTTCCCCTAGAGGGTGGTTTCCACCAGAGATCCTTGTATTCCTTGTGCATGTGATTGTATTGATTATCTTATGGTTTCATTTGATGATCATGATAGTTGTTATTTGATTTGATGATTAATCTACTAATTGCATAATGTGTGAATATGTTTCATTAAATTGAGGAAGAAATACAAAAGTAAAGAAACATAGTCACTATTTATTCACCCCCCCATAATGAGCACATTTCCAACAATTGGTATTAGAGCACGATTCCTTCTAGTATAGCTTTGCTGTTGGATGGTAGATCATGGGTATGGGTAATCAAGAAAGATTTTCATTTGATGGAGTTCCTTTTCTGCATGGATCAGATTACATGCTTTGGAAGGTAAAATTTGAAGCATATCTTTATACTTTAGATGTTTATATTTAATTCTCAATTGAATATAATACATATGATGAATCAAAGGAGAAATCCAAGAAGATAATTTTGAAGAACCTATTACATCATGATGTTGCAATAATAAGACACTGCAAGACTACAAAGGAGATTATGGACAAGCTGCATTGTATGTACGGAAGAGATGTTGATGGATCTCATATTTAAGAAATTATTGAAGAACCTCACCCTATTCTTGAAGAAAAGGAAAATATTATAGAAGATTAGAAATTCATAGTAGAAGCTGATAACATCTCCTCTAAAGGAAATAGTGAGAGTAGCCATGAGAGCATTGACATGAAATCCATTGTTCAAGATATACCACATGAAGATGGCATCAAGGAAAATGAGATGTTGAAGAACCAACTGCAAGATAGAGAAGAGTATTGTGCAAGATTAGAAGAGGAATTAGCCTCTTTGACATATGAGATCAAAATTGCAAATAATCAACTATCTTAATATCAGAAGTTGGAGAGAAAACCAAAATTTTGGATGAGATCCTTATCAGTCAGAGATCTTCTATTATCAAAACTAGATTGAGATTTGAATAAGAATCAAGCCTTTTGAAAGGAAAAGAAAAAGTGGAGGACAATCATATAGAAGAAAATCAAAAGCCCACCATCACATGCACACCATCTCAAGTCAATAAAAGATATCAAAAGCATCATCATCATCAAAGGAAGGCAAAGAAGAAAATAAACTATTAGCGGAAGATAAGGAAAGAATATTAGAACTACAACATCCAATAATTCAAGAGAATAAGGAAGCAACCAACCAAGTGTACATAATCATGTGAATAAAAACAAAATATTTGATAGGATCAAGCCAATAAAAAGAGAAATCCCACCAGTGAAGACAAATAAAATTTGGAGAAAAGATGAGCTACAAATATCTAGCTCTCTAAAGCACATTAAGGAAGACTGTTTTGTTTTGCAAAGAGATATTCTACTTAGGGGGAGTAGATATTTGTCTTGTGCCCAATAGGCTAAGGATTTAAGAGAAGACAAACTTGATAGGTGCATGTGATTAAAAGAATGAATTTTTAGCTTCATGCATCTATTTATTTTAGTTTGAGGCATAGAAGGAAAGCACATGAGTCCAAGGGGGGTTCTACAAAGACTGATATATTTCATGTCATTTTATATTTTGTCTCATGATTGTTGATGGTTGTATCAATGTTGTGTGAATATCTTTTATATTTATGCACACTAATGAATGTATTATGCAACAAGAAATAGTTGATGTTGAAATGGCATATGCTTAGGGTGAGTTTGATATGATTCTATGTTATGCATGTATAACATTTATGTCATTCAGGATATTATGGCCTCCATGAGAAATTTGGTGATAGCTTGAGATAATCATGTTACTCTCATTGAAACCCTCACTCATAGTACTTCATTAGATTGTCATCTTTCACATGAGGAAGAACTATTGATGTGTGCATGTGCCTAGAGAGTTGTTGGTTGGCTTTGTGAATTTTTGAGGAGTATTGCTACATAGTTCTTGCATATTACATTGGTGTTGATGGGTGAAGTGTTCTAATTTGCATGTGTTTCTTAAATTTGTGCACATATGATATCATGGGAGCATGGATAAAATTTACATTTCCGATTTCTCATTTTGATAGTCATTTTATTCCTAGAGGATGTGCTATAGTGACATAGTTGCATAGTTATTATTTGAGGATTGTTTCCATATACTGTCATTGCATTATTGATTTTAGATCATATTATTGAATTTGAGTCATTTATGATGTTTCTGCTCATAATGCATGAGGTTTTGATGGCTAAATGATTTTTATAGTACTACTCTTCAACTGGAGTTTATGATGATTGATTCTTGCTGCTTACTACCTATTTCTACATGTGGATGGATATTTGTTGATATGATTTATTCACGAAGAGTTTTGATGTTGGGGATACTAATTATTATTGTTGTAGGTTTCTAGTTCATGACATGTGCTAACAAATTTTTGGAGAGAGTTCTATCTATTTCCTTTTTGCATGGAGTTATTCATATTGATCATGAGTTGTGGTTTATGTTATCACAACAGTTATAACTTTGTACTCTCAAATTATGAGTCATGGGTCATATTGTATGAATGGTCATAAGTCAAGATTGTCTTCAAAGAGAGATTCGGGAGTCATTTCAATTTTTTTTCTTGCTGATATATGCTATGTCTTATAGCCTTATGCAGGCTTTCAGATCCATTATGGCGCTATGTAATGTCATGTATCATTCTTAAGTATTGGGTGGAGTCATATTTCAACATTATGGAGGCATTGTATAGTCACATTCTATAATTCTTGTAGCCATGTAATAGGCCTATGAAGCCTTCTATTTTCATTGCAAATATTTTTGGGTCATAGTCCTTGGTTCTATAGCCTCTTGCATGTGGCATGGGGGAAATAATTATTGCAACATCTTGGTGAGATAGTTGTAGCCTCTTGTACATCTTCAAGAGGTGCAGTTTTAGAAAGAGAGCGTTGATGACCACATCATATCATTCATGATATGTTGCTTCCCACACTATGCTTTTATTGTGATTTTGTTGTTTGATGTTATAGTGCTCAGGGGGAGCATGTCTTGCATGTGGTTGCTGATTTGATGGATACTTTGTTACTGCTAGGGGAAGCATGGTTGACACTACTATGTTTTTCATGAGATCAGTGTATATTACTTCTACTTAGAGGCATTGTTATTGTTGCTCAATGTGTGGTTGCTGATAGGTATTTTGTTGGTAATGATTATGGAGAGAGTAATGTTGCTCATGGTATATTGTTACTGATGCTTATGATACTACTGAGTTGAGTGTTGCTACTATTATTGGTGCTTATGATGTGTTTCTATTATTGAGACTCATGCTATTGTTGGTCATTCTGTTTGTTGATGTGTTGCTACTGATGGTTATCTTTCTACCTAGGAGGATGCCTTGCTGCTATCCACTCTATGTTATGATTGACAGATATGGCTTGTTACCACTATTGGAGTTGGTTGATGATGATTTTCATATAGGAGGATACATTGCTTGAGTTTGCTACTAGTACTGCTACTTCCATGATATGGAGCTCTTATTATTATTATTTCTCATAGAGGAGTGAGAGCGGTTGTTGCTTAGATCATCTATGTTGTCCTTGATTCTTCAGTGAGTATTGATGGCTTAATTTGTTCCCTTTTCCATTGATGTGAAAGGGGGGGTGAATGAGGTTGCTTTGGGTGACCCAGCTAGGTTTGGCATTAGTGTCAAAGTGAGAGATTGTTGGAATTGATGTTGTGATGAGTTGTTTGGTTGCATTGATGTCAACCTCGTAGCATGGTTTTAGAGGCTGGATTGATGTCAACTTGGAATTGGTTTCAAAATAATATGAATATGATTGATTTCTTAATGGTATATGGTTTCTATGGAAAATGTTCTTGTTACAGATGCTTTGATCGATTTTTTGGTTGGTTGGCCAACTAGGTCTCCATGTAGATGAGGCTTGTTTTAAGATTACTTGTGTCGTAAGGAGGTTGTAGAGATGGTTCTAAGGCTTGTCATGACTTGGAAAATTTTTACAAATGTCAAAGATGTTGAGAAAGAAGTTGGAGGCAGTTTTGCATTGAGGACCTTGTGTTTCACCTTCATCCTCTGCCCAATCACATTGATGTTGGGTCATCAGAATGACTAGAGTAGTCTAGTCACTTAGAGGACATCCCATGCAATCGACCAGGTGCTCCGATTGAGTCTTAGCTTTGTTGTGTGAGAAACTGGACCTATAAGTGAAAATTTCCTATGGATCCATTACACTCCTCAACTATGTCGCGATTTTATTTTAAGGAACTTGATTGTAATTTTATGGAGAAGGTTCTATTGACTAAGTCAAATGGAGAATCAAGTGTTTTAGGTGTGAACACATTAATTAAGTGAGTAGTGGAAAATATGGAGAACTTGTTTAAATAGAGGAGCACCTCTACCATTTGGGAGGTTACTTACTGCTCATATTCAAGAGCTCAAGTCTAAGTAGAGCCTAGAGGCCGAGTGTCCTGTTGCAAAAGAATTTTAGAGGGCAGTGCTTGTGCTCAAGGCATGTTTCTATAGCAAAATTTGAGATCTCGATTATAAAGGAGATGAGGAGAACATAGCTTGTTGGTTATGGTTGTTTTATTTGTGTATGCAGAGGGAGAGAGTTGATTTACATAGCTGCAGCAGTGGGTCATATTTATGTTTCTTAATTCATATTATTTGCAATTAATATATTGTGCCCATGTGTGTTGAGTTTTGTGTGTGGATGTGAGAGAGAACAATGAGTAGTTTGGTTGATTGTCTAATGAGATTGTGAGTGGGTGTTTTAGTGAATTGAGTTGAGTTGCAACCATTGTATTTGCATAGTTAAGGTTGTTTTATTGATTGGTATTTCAGTATTCTTGGGATCATTAGAGAAAAAGTTGTTGTTTTCTTCTGTATGAGTCCAACTTGAAACATTGTGAAATGT
Organism: Pinus taeda; assembly: GCA_000404065.3. Classification (NCBI taxonomy): domain Eukaryota; kingdom Viridiplantae; phylum Streptophyta; class Pinopsida; order Pinales; family Pinaceae; genus Pinus; species Pinus taeda. The sequence continues at coordinate 124,224 of APFE030609540.1, read as the reverse complement.
GGCCCTAGTGATCAAAATATCGAGATAGCTTGGTGAATAAGGGATGGTGTGGAGTAGGATTATCCTCTCTCTAGATAGAGATGATCCCTCTAGCCCAAGAGAGTGGGTCTAGCCACAAACAAGACAATATAATGTAAATTTCCTTAGATTAGAATCAAATAAGAGGGCCTACCTCTTATAACGCTAATCCACTTTATGGTGATCTTGCTTCCTTTCTCTAGCTTCCTTTCGTTCCTTTCGTTCAAGTACTTGAAAAAAACATGCAATAAACCACAACAAACGTGATAACATTAAATCGAATCCAATCTACTTAAAAGTTCAAGGAGTTCTAAGTTATCAAATGTAATATTACACCTGATATAGGAAATAAACCATTAGTTGTATTAAAATAAACTTCAAAGAGAAATACAACTGAATCCTTGACGTTGGAGATCTCCTTTGTAGTATCCAAGTCTTGCTACATGCCTTTTCAACACTCTTTCCTCCCCTAGCTTGACATGAAATGGATTCTAAGATCTAACTCTCTTTCCTCATACTTTATCCACCAAATACTAGTCTTTTGTCATCTAAGATTAATATTCTTCTGTTAAAAACTAAAGATTTCAGAGTTTTGCAGTTGCTTCTATATGTTGTATTGTGTGTATTGTAACCAAAAAGGGTAAGAGGAAGTGGTATATAAAGGGAGAGGAGGATAAGAATGAGATCCACTCAAGGGGGAAGAAGGTGTTATCTCCTTGGGAAGGTCCACTTTTAAGGGGGAAAGAACCTTATATGGAGATCTCGGCCCTTATCCATCCAAACGAGCATCCAACACATCGCCACTAGAAGTTTCTAGCTGTGAAACTTTGTTTCCTTTTATAAAAAATTTCCAGAAGTAGATTGGTGTGGGTATTGGGCTAATAGTAGCACTGATCAACATGGGTCACATTTTTGAACTCTACAAATCGGTGTGGGTGAGACACTAGGAAAGAGCGTTGATCTTAAAAACTGGGTTTTAAGAAGGATTCTCTGGAAATGTTCTGAAGGGAGTGGGGACTACTTTCTTCAAACTTCAAGGGGTGCAAGAGCATAGGTTTCATGGTGAAAGTATAACATAGTAGTCACTACTAGGGTTCTCCAAGATCAAGAACAGGAAGTGACAGGAGAGTGACAAATTATTGTGTAACAGGTTCCCCTTAAAGCATGAAGTCAGAGTTGAGAGCAATGGTTGAAATGCTTTAAGACGGAGCAAGGACTTGGAATACCAACATCAAAAGTTCTGAAACTCAAACATACATGTACATATCTGAAATTTGATAGTCATGCCTGAGAAACATAAGAGGCATATAACAATACATGAACCCATGGTATAGGTGCAACTATCCATGAAGAAAAGGATCATGTACATGGATCCTCGGCATGGAGACAACCATCCGACTGAAGGGATCATATGAAATAGATCCATGGCATGGGTGCAACCATATGCATAGAGAGTTCAAAATGAAAATACCCACGGTATGGTCGCAACCATTAGACTGAGCAGGATCAAAATGATACCCACGACATGGTCGTAGCCATCCATCTAAGGAATCATGTATATAATCATGAATTCATCACTCCTCACAACCTGGAATTTTGTGATCTAATCCCAAGGTCTTGCGCTCCAACATGACCCGATCAAAGTACAAATTCTAACATGTGAATATATGTGTTAAAGTTGAACATGCTAGAAAATCGCTTGATTATCGGCCAATGATGTGAACCATTAACAAGCATGAGAGAAACCACCCATAATTTCAATGGCTCTCAAGGTACTATTAGTACAATTAACGAAGTGTGAATAAGGAACTGAAGTTGAACACTCGTGAAACCATTCGATCAAAGGCCAATGGTAAGAACTTGTCATCAAGTATGAAGAACTTGCCATTGAGGCATGCAAGCTCTAAGGTACTAGAATGAAGTTTCTAGATCAACTTCCTGGATAATGAGTTGAAGTCGACAAGAAGTGATTTTTCGAAGGAAGGTCACAATGAATGCTTCATCATTAACATGAAACGAGAAATTCAATGAATGATAGTAATCCAAGATTGTGACATTTGATCATACAATGTATAGGTAGGAAGAATTCTCTTGAACATGTGGATGACACGACTTCAGAGTTTGGATACATTTGACATCATAGGATTAGAGGTCATGGTGATGTGGTAGAGATCATATGAGAGGTCCAAAATGGATAACCCAAAACCCAAAGAGGCAAGTGACAGAGTGAGGATGTCCCAAAAACCCAACACGAACAATAGATGAGTGTAAATGTTCAATAGCGACATGTTGCCTTTTAGTGAAGAATACAACTGATGAAATACTTCCAATTTTCCCCCACCATTTCTGGTGAGTACCCCAGTTACTTTTACACAAGCTTGACAGGGATAACATATGCTTGTAATATAAGTCCATCCTTCAGATGGATCCATCCTAGTAAGTCTTAATGAGCCCTAGGAAGGAGTAGCTCCGTCTTGTCACAATGACAAGTCCTATGTCGTTTAATATTTTAACGAGTCCAACAAAGGTGAAACTTGGTATATTTTTCATGTTTAGAGAGTTTGAAAAAGACATGGAAAAGAAAACTCCAAAAGGTCCCTTTTCATAAAGTTGTCCCTCGGGTCCGAAAAGGTAGACAACAATACTCGAGAGAACCTCCTACCCATGTTCGACTAAGGTGTACCTTTTTCGTAAATAGCTTATCCCAGCCCGAAAAAGGGGTATACTAGGTAAATGATGTTTTGTAACCTTTAACAAGATCAAAATGACAAGATATCGACCATCTTTTTTTGTTTTGAGAGTCGGAAAAGAGGTTAAAGCAGACTCCCTGTTTTTATTTACTTTAACAAGTCTAAAAGGGAAAAATAATCGGAAATCTTTTCATTTTTTAAGAGTCAAAAAAGAGCTTAAAGGTGACTCGTCTTGGAGGAACGAGTGGTATAAAGGGTAGACCGAGTTCTGGTTAAGCGAAGAACCGCTTGAAACACTGAAAGGTCAAGAGGCTAGCTAGTAAAACTACTTATCGCTATGGTTCCTCAGGAAAGGAAAACACAACCAAGTGAAAGAATATGGAGATGGTGGCAATGGAATGAAACAGCCAAGGCTCATCTAGAATAAATTAGCTAATTAAAACAACAATCACAAGATGTAAATTTGGCATGGGTTCATTTTTACACAAGATTGAACCATGGGGAACTTTGGTTGAATTTGGTTTTATGTTTACACAAACTTGAAATGAAAAAGTATGCTTGAGTTTGGTTTCATTTTGACACAAGCTTGAAATGAAAAACTATGCTAGAGTCAAGTTTGCATGCCCCCAACATAATGACTCAATTCGAGGTACATGCCTTCCAAGCTTCATTTCATTTAGCTAGGTGGATGGAATGAAGGTTCACTTTCAAGATGAAGGAAAGACTAGACTTGGATTTTACGAGATCTTAATCAAAGACTCGATTTGGAAAAGGGAGTTGTTTCATTTTTTAACGAGGTTGACATGGTAAAAGAACTATAATTGGAAATATGTTTCATTTTTTAACGAGGTCGATACAGGAACAAACTATCCTCGAACATCTATTTCATTTTTTAATGAGCATGACACAAGACAAGGAATTATGCTCACATTCATTGTTTCATTTTCTAAGGAGCTTCACACAAGACAAGGAACTATGCTCTGACCCCTTGTTTCATTTTTGAATGAGCTTGAAACAAGACAAGGAACTATGCTTCGACACCTTTTTTCATTTTTTAATGAGCTTCACACAAGACAAGGAACTATACTCTGACCCCTTGTTTCATTTTTTTAATGAGCTTGACACAAGACAAGGAACTATGCTTCGACATTTTCTTTCATTTTTTTACGAGGTTGACACAAGACCAGGAACTATCCTTATGACTCCTTGTTTCATTTTTTAAATAGCTTGACACAACACAAGGAACTATGCTGCGACCCCTTTTCATGGCCCATATGAGAACATGGCTCCCAAGAGGTCCTCACTAGACGAGAGAACCATGCTATGGGAGGAATACATGTCTACTGGTACCAATGACAAATCAAGTTCCAATTCCCCCAGCACATAATGTACTATACCATCTGTGTGATCATTGGCAGATGTGGAGACAGAACGGGTAGCCACATAATTGTCCCATGGTAGGGAAGGTACTACTTGCAAATGAGAACCAATAGGGGACAATGGTTGCATAGGAGGCAAATGGTGACCAATGAATGACAATTTATCAATGGTCACTATTCTCCCTTCTGTGGAAAACAAACCACACGGAAAAGTGAAGAAACAAGAGATCCCATGATGTAAACATAGTTGTGTCCAAGGAGAAGATTCAAAATCTAAGGGACCTTGGAATACCATCACGTTTATATAGATAGAATTTCCTCCCAAAGGAATAGGGAACTTCGGAAGGATCCCTAAGGGTTGACTAGTTCCTCTGTTGAAATCCAACAGATTCTTTGTGATAGGCACAAGCTATGGGGAACCTAAAGCTTGCCAAGTAGTATAAGATAGCATGCTAATAGATGCACCTTCATCTAATATAGTGCCATGTACTAACATATTATAGGCTTGTACTATGATCTGGAAAAGCATATAAGATAGAAGACAGAATGCAATCAATTGAATCCAATCAAAATAAATGACAAAACTACTTGGTGGGGGTATCATATGATTGGCCCCATACCTTACAGGAGAAGGAGAAGGACTCTCCTAAACAACTGGGACTGGAGGGTCACTCTTCGATTCATGAGAACCTGAGGAGATGAAAAGAACATGAGAAATATGATCATCACTACTCTCTTTGGGAACATAGTGAACAATTGAAGGTGGAGCTAAGTCGACACTCTTTTCGACCAATGGTTGGTCAGGAACAGACACAAGAGATTCATGCTTAGGAAGACTAGGATGGGCAAGAGATGAATCCAAGTCAATCTCTTTACCAACTAGGGTAGGGTTAGAAGAAAGCCTCTGATAACCAACAGGGAGTTGGGGTTGAGGAGCTGTAACGTTTCCCAAAAATTTGGAAGCTTTAATATCCATAAGAGGATAAAGGTGAATAAGATGCTCTCCTTCACATAACCTTCAGGGCAATTTAATTTTTCCCTTCTTCTTACCATTGCTAGACAAGGGTGTAGCATAGAAATGATTTCTAGAGGTCGATGGGGATGGTTGATCCAGATTTTGAGACCATACTTCTAAGATTCTGGGAATACTAGGATAGTCTCGAAGGAGATGGTCACCTTTACATAACCTGCAAGGGAATTTTACCTTTCGCAAAGAATCAAAAGGTTTTTCGATAAGAAGTGTGTTTGGAGCAATAGCTACATGGTTGGCCTCGCGTATCTAACTTCTTCTTCTTCATCTTCTTCTTCTTCTTCTTAGCCTCCTGGTTACTGGATTTAAAACTTTCACCAAGCGAAGTAGAAGAGGAGAGTGAAGAAATAGGTGAAGAAGGTGAGAGGTCAACTTTAGAATCAACATGGTGTTTTTCAGGTGAAGGAGATGGTTGGACAGAAGTTGGGACACTTGGGGCCGTCGAGGTTGAAAATAACTAGACATGTAAACCAATAGTTAACCTAGGAAGGGACAATGTTGCCATATAAGGAGCGCCAATGTTTCCAAAAGAAGGAAAAGGACTAGGACTCCCATCGGAAGGGGATCCTTCACTGGTAAAATCTGGAAATGTTTCCATTGGAATCAAACCTAAATAATCGCTAAGGAAGATAACTTTCACAAGGAATATTTCGTGGGCAGTTAATTTTAAGACACTGAAATAAAACTTTGCCTTTTCATGTTTTAAGAGTCAAGAAAAGAGCAAAAGGTAATTCTAGTCGCTTTCAGAGTTAACAAGATCGAAAGGACAAGTGCTCGATGATATTTTCAAATTTAAAGAGTCAATAAAGATAAAAAATAACTACTCATGGTGTTCTAGGCATAAAGGATTACTAGGTAACCATGAAATGCAAAATACCTCTCGGGGAACTGAAAAGTACAAGCAGTCAGTCTCCCCAAATGTTGTGTTTGGTGTATCATGTTTACAAGGTGGCAGACTCAGCTTCCTATGGATAAACGATTTCAACCTATAGGGGTCTCCATTCGTATACACAATAGTACGGGGAGCAGAAGTCCACACTAATGCTGTCTAATGCAAGATCATTGCGAACAACAATGGCTAGGTTTAAAGACGCAAAAACGCGTCTCTAGCCTAAAACACTAAATGTGAGCATTAAGTTTCAATGCTTAGGTTAATTCAATAAATTTTAATAGTTTATCTTGAATTAGGTTTCAATTCCAAGGCCCTACCACTATTATCTAAAAACTCCTATATGCAGTTGTATGAGAAATGAAATCTTTCTTCGATGAAAGTTAACACTAATTGAGGGATATAGAGAACACAATCACTGCAACAATCAAATAATTAAATCTTTCATTAATACATATCCTAAATGCACTTAATCTTCCTTTAACAACAAAAATAAGTTTATTTCATTTCTCTTGCCTATGATTATGCAATTCTAGCTTCTCAATGACACTACTAATGTAATATTTTCACTTAAGTAAACTAGAATGATGTTCTTCTTTTCATAAAATGAAAAATGAATCTTTCACACAAAGCACTTTAATGAAGATTTTCACAATTCCGAAAAAAAAGCATCAATCAAATTTAAAGCATGATAAATGAAACTAAAAGAAACTTCTTTCCTGAATCGAATGAACCAAACACATAAATGTTTCAATCGAAAAACCAAGCAATGTAATATATGCCCAGAAAGAGGAAATAGGCACTTGAAATAAGAGAACAAATGAGACTCTTTCTCTCATTCAATTGAAAATGAAGCAATGAAGATGCTGCGACTGAAAGAAGAATTAAATGAAGAATCAAATCAGAAACTTGACACAATGAGAAAACAAACAAATGAATAGTGATTTACCTAGATTCCCTAGGGTCATAGAAACCATCCAAAAAACTCAAAAAATAAAGCAATGAAACTTCAAGCCAATCAATCAATCAAACCAGCAGACAAAGCATTCTAGCCACTTCTGAGCAGAAGAAGAGAGTCTAAGGGTCAAAACAAATTGGCACTGGAATGGGATAAACTTTGATTTTTTTCTTAACTCAGAAACTAGCATGACTTTTTGGCTGAAAGCAGCACTGATCAGCCTAATCGATGCGACTGTCAAGCTAAAACTAGCACTGATTGGCATGATTGACATGACTATTTGGCAGAAACTAGAACCGATTGAGGGATTCAAATAAAAAATAAAAAAGAACTTCACATGGGGCCAAACATAGCACATCACAGGTTGGGATAATGTCTGTATGCTATCAAACAAGTCAATACGAATCTAGAATACCATAAGTAAACAAACTAGGCACACAAGTACAAAAAATAGAGTGAGGAAAAGGAGATGTATTTCCCCAATGGAGTCTCCAATTTGTGGAGTAGGAGTATCCTCTTTGAAGACAGAGACAGTCCCTTTAGCCCAAGAGAGTGGGTCTAGCAAAAACCAAGACAATCTAACGTAAATTTACATATATTAGAATCAAATAAGAGGGCCTACCTCTTATAATGCTAATCCACTTGATGGTGATCTTGCTTCCTTGCTCTAGATTTCTTTCGTTCCTTTCGTTCAAGTACTTGAAACAAACATGCAAGAAACCAAAACAAATGTGATAGCATAAAATTGAATCCAATCTACTTAAAAGGTCAAGAAGTTCTAAGCTATCAAATGTAATATTACACCTGATATAGGAAATAAACCATTAGTTGTATTAAAATAAATTTCAAAGAGAAATAGAATTGAAGCCTTGACATTGGATATCTCCTTTGCGGTATCCAAGTCCTGCTACATGCCTTTTCAACACTCTTTTCCTCCCCTAGCTTGACATGAAATGGCTTCCAAGCTCTAACTCTCTTTCCTCATACTTTAGCTACCAAAGACTAGTCTTTTGTCATCTAAGACTAATCTTCTTCTATCAAAATCTAAAGATTTTAGAATTTTGTAGCTGATTCTATGTGTTGTATTGTGTGTATTGTAACCAAAAAGGGTAAGAGGAAGTGGTTTATATAGGGAGACGAGGATAAGAATGAGATCCACTCAAGGGGGAAGAAGGTCTTATCTCCTTGGGAAGGTCCACTTTTAAGGGGGAAAGAACCTTATATGGAGTTCTCCACCCTTATCCAACCAAATAAACATCCAACACATCGCCACTAGAAGTTTCTAGATGTGATACTCCATTTCCTTTTATAAAAACTTTCCAGAAGTACACCGGTGTGAGTATTGGGCTAATAGTAGTGCTGATCAACATAGGTCACAGTGTTAAACTCTGCAAATTGGCATGGGTGAGACACTGGGCAAGAGTGTTGATCTTAAAAACTCAGTTTTAAGAAGGATTCTCTAGATATGTTCTGAAGGGAGTGGGGACTAATTTCTTCAAAGTTCAAGGGATGGAAGAACATAGGTTACATGGTGAAAGTATAACACAGTAGTCACTACCAGGGTTCTTTGGGATCAAGAATGAGGAGTGACAAGAGAGTCACAAATTACTGTGTAACAGATGGGTGTTACTCTCCTATGGGAGTAAGTAGCTTCAGTAGAGGAAGTAGCATTTTCATAGTCCAATGGTTGTTGGGTGAGGGTTTTAGGGGATAGAAGTCATATGAAAAAATTCCTAGCTCGACATAGCTAGTTGTGATTATGTAAATGATTTTTTTGATTAATTAAATTTCAATAGAGTAGCAACATCAACAAAGGATGGATTTTTCCTCGGAAGTGGGTTTTCCACTAAAGATCCTTGTGTCTCTTGTGCATGTGACTGTATTGATTATGTTATGGTTTTCATGTGATGATCATGATAGTTGTTATTTGATTTGTTTATTAATCTACTAATGGTATAATGTGTGAATGTGTTTCACTAAATTGAGAAAGAAATACAAAAGTAAAGAAACAAAGTCACCATTGATTCTCCCCCCCACCCCTCAGTAGTGAGCAAATTTCCAAGATTTAATACTAAGTGTACCCCCAAATACTTAGAGGGAAGAGAGGAACTTTGAAATGTCAAAACTTGGGCCAAATGGAACTAAATTAACTCCTTAACATTAAAAAATAAAAGACTAGTACTCTCATTTTTAATAAAGGTAACCGAAGCTTCCATAAAAGTTGAGAGAAGAGAAAGTACCTCTTTTACTTCTTTGAGGGTAGGTTGACCAAGAAAGTAGAAATCATCAACAAATTGTTGGTTTTTCACTGGAAGATCTTCACCAAATATGTTCAATCCTTTGAGATTTCTTCTATAGCAAGAGTTTTAAAAAAAACGTGCTAACCCTTCCATATCCATAATAAATAAAAATGGAGACAATGGATCACCTTTCCTTAGTCCACGTGATTGGCTAAAAAAATTTAGTGGGGAAACCACTAAGCAAAATGCAAAACAAAGGTGTAGAAATAAGAGAATTCACCCAATAAATCCAATGCTAGGAGAAACTAAAAGCATCAAGAACGTATAGCAAGTAGTCCCAACTAATCCTGTCATAAGCTGTAGACATACCAAGCTTGATCATCATGTATGGTTTCTTTCTATTCTTCAAAGTTTGAATTAGCTCATGAAATACAATTATATCATCTGAAATTTGTCAACCCTCCATTAAACCAGTTTATTCTACGGAAATGAGCTCCTTTAAGAGAGGATTAAGATGATTAACAATGGTAGTAGATATGACCTTATAAATAATTATGCATAAAGAAATGGGTTGAAAGCCACTAGGATCCTCAATTTTTCTATCCTTCAAGACTAGAGAAATAAAAGTTGCATTAAGACCACTCCATATTGTCTACAAATTTTTAAACTCCTCCTCTACCTCATGAATCTCCTTTCCTAGAAAAATCCATCAGGCCTTAAAAAAATAGAAAGTGTATCCATCTCGCACTAGCAATTTATTTCAAGTAATATACATAATCACATCCTTTGCTTCTTAAAAGGAGATTGGTCTGATCAAAGGTAAATTTTGCTCCTTGCTAATAAGTTTAGTAATACAAGCTAAAATCTTATTAATAACTAACTTCCTTTCATGATGAGGTTCCATAAGGACTTCCTTGTTAAAATAATTCAACTCTTCTTCAATTTCCTTATGATGAAGTTTTCAAAAACCATATCTACTAGTTAATGCAGAAATTTGGTTTAAATGCTGACATTGTACCATGAATTTATGGAATAACTTGGAATTCTTCTCCCCATCTTTCAAGCACTAAACTCTAGATTTTTGTTTCTAAAGAATTCCCTCCTATTGTCTTCTCAATTCTGTCAATTCTAAATTATTCAAAATAATCCCCTCCTCTAGAACTAACTCTAAAGTGTGTCATTATAGGATCATACTCTGTTGGATTTCTTGCATTTGGCACTCAACCAATTTCTATTTCTCTGCAAAATGTTACCAAAATATTCCTTACTCCACAATTTAATATTTTCTTTTGATTACCTAAGTTTCAACTAAGATGTATGCATTTTATTCTTAACTTGAACTCTAATTTCCTCCCACCATACTTTCATCTTCTCCACAAAATCTGGGGCCTGAAGCCAAAAACATTCAAAGAAGAAAAGCATGTCCCTAGGAGCTTCTTTAAGATCTATCTCCAACCAAACATGCCAATGATCCAAATCAAGACAAGGAAGAATGGTTGCTTCAATGAAGATATCCTTATCCATAACTGATTCTGAAACTAAAAAATTATCCAAATGACCTGCTACCTAGTGTTTTCTCCCTTTCATATTATTTCAAGTGAAAGTTCCATTAATGGTGGGTACATCCACTAGCCACAACCTCTCCAAAAAATCTACAAAATAGGTGAATTCAGAGTCCAACTTGGAAAATCCTCCCTTTATTCATCCAGAGCTCTAATACGATTAAAATATCCTCCTACCATGGACACTATTTTGAAAGCCCATAGAGAGGATGATATATTTTCTTTGTAATACAATGGGTTTGGGGTTAAGTGGCTCACCAATTGAAAAATTACAGATAGTGAAGGCTACCAAGCTAAAAATTTTAAAATGGGAGGGCCTATCCTCATCCCTCACATACACAAGATTTTCAATTTGGTACTTAAGCAAGGCTTCCATAAGAATTGAATGCAAAGGCTCACTATTCCTATCTCTAAGAGTGGGGATAACAGTATTTCCTGTAATTATAGGATTGTTATGATTAACCATACTTCAACCAATCTATAGAGATTTTTTTTGGAAAATGCCAAGTTGGGTTTAGGAGATATCATTAAAACATGGACCACCTTGTCACTCTTAGAATTATTGCAAATGAAAACCACAATAATAAAATTAATCTCTTCTTTTGTTTATTTGAATTTATAAAAACTTTTAACACCATTCCTAGGATAGATTAGTGGAAGAGATTGAAAGAGATGATGGTTCCTCTCAAGTTGAGGGTTGATGTGACAAGGCCATATGAGAATGTTATTGCCAAATTTAGGAAAACTAAGGTTTCTCAAAAGAAATTAAATGTAGTATTGGAGTCAAGAAAGGTCCCTAATCCCCTACCATTTTTGGAATATACATTAGTAAGCTAGAAGAGTATTTGGAAGATGTAGGTTGCGGTCCCATTCTCACTGGTATAGTCATAAACCTTATCCTTTATGCTATGGATATTGTTATGTTGGTAAGGATCCATTACAATCTTATTAACCAAGAACCATTTACTATTTCTATTAAAAGATGGGTATGATTGTTAATACTAACAAAATTAAAGTCATGATAGTTAAATCCAAAAATATCACATAAGTTACTTTCATATATGGAAAAAAAAACTTGGAGGAAGTTTCTTCATAAAAAAGTATTAGAATCAATATCCATAATAATATCAATTGGGATTATAACATTGAGGAAAGGATAAATGGAGGATGGAAATATTACTACGGGCTTGAAAACCACTATAAGTTAGTAGATATTTGTATATAGGATAAAGGGGAACTCCTCTTTAAGGATGTCAACTCCCCTAATATTTTATATGGATGTAAGTTATGGAGTTGTAGTATCTCTAGAGAGTTATGAAGGAATATAGAATAGATCCAAAATTACTTTATAACCTAAAATATTAAGGTTATACAAAATACTCCCTATCCTATCCTTCTAATTGAAGCAAGGCTTTCCCCCATTGGAAGAATAACTATGACTAGGTATCTTAGGTATAAGAAGGAATTGAATAACATGGAAACCAAAAGGATTCCTAAGATTATTTATAAATCTAGCTAAAATCCCCACCTTTGGCTCAGGCAAGGATGATGTTGAGCATAATGTTACCATTGATGTCAACTAGGCTAGCATTGATCTGCATGGTGTGTTAAGCCTAGGGGGAGTCCCATGGTTGTTGCAGTCCCTACTCGAGAACCATCATAGAAGAAATATGACATAAGAAGCTAAAGTATTATACATATGATGATTAGGAATTCCCAGGATTTAAGTGCGTTTATGCCTTAAGAGATTAGCTTAGATTCTCTTGGAAATGACATAGTTAGATTTTTCTCAAAAAGAGATTTCCAATGACATATTATTCTACAAATGTCCTCTTGCATCTGGAGTTATTTCTAGTCAAAGTCAAGTTCCCCAAAGTCAAAGTTGCAGAGCTAAAAGTGGTTGGAAGACCATTTGGAGCATGTTTTCTTGGTGTTTTTTCCAAAAGCGACATAGATATTTAGTGGAGAAGATAAATAAAGGAATAGGTGGATGTGATTTGACACCAATGGAGTGGGAAGAATTTTGATTTACCGATAATGGAGCCCTTTTTAGATGAAATCTTAGTGGTGGTTACATTGGATGGTTCAACAAGTGTGTGCAAGGGGAACAACAGGGATGATGGAAGCCATGGATGATGTCACCCTGGGAGGAGTAACCCAAAAAGATTTAAAGAAACAAAAAGGAGGAGTGCCTGAGATGTTGTATAACTGGGCAAACATCGTTGAATAATCGTTGCTACAATAAAAAGGCCCGGGACCCCTTTAAATTTAACAAATAAATTCAACAAAAAACTAAAGCCCAAGACCCTTTTTCTCTCTCCTCTTTGAGAGGCACGTAGAAATTTTTTATTGGCCGATGATGCTGTCAATATGATGTCGGTATATAGCACACATCACCGAGAGTTTCAATGTTTCCAAGAACCCTTGTAGGGAAATCTGAGTGACACATGTCAATGCTCTAGAGATGCCATGTAGCATTAATGATGTAAGAATGACATCATCCCTATCACTCTAACCTAGAAGGTTTCAAATGAGTGTAGAGGGGGAGATATAGGATGACTGAGCATCTAGATATGGTGGTAGTTATGGTGGACCACATGGCCAAAGAAAAAGGCACCAAGTGGACTCACCTCGACATGTAATCCTGATTTTTTTCAAAATAATGAAACAGGAATAAGGCCAAGGGCTAAAGTAAATCCTAGGATGTGGTATTGTGAAAATTACGTGATTGTGGTTGTGGAAGAACAACTTATGTGATTAAGCCCTTAGGGATATAGTAAAGAAAGGCACCTAGGAACTGTTTTTCAATGGTTTTGTGACACATTTGTGTGTTATTGTGACCATGGGCCTTCGGTCCAAATAGAAGAAAAAGGAATTGCAGGCATGTGTTTAAGGGGAATTCAAGATATATGTAAATCATCAGGAATGTATGGTTTAAAAGAAGTATGGGTTGGAAACTCTCTGGCGGGAAATTTTAAAGAAATTGTGGCAATCATAGAGGCAATGTTAGTGGGAAACTCCTAAAACTAGGGAAATTAATCTGAGAGGACCATGATTTGTAGAATAAATAAATGAAGCATGATTCAAAAATAGACAATCCATTCTTTAGTTTCCTTGAATGCCATGAAGAATTCAATTGAAAAGAATGCAAAGTACAAAAGAATTGATGATAGCCTAGCAAGCCATGCCTGGAGTAGAATCTAGGTCTTGTGGACTATTACTAAGCATGGATAGACTCGTTGAAGTTCACATTTTAACGTAGAATTAATTCTCAGAATGGAAAAAAACACAATAGACATTCTTTAATTTTATGATGCTGCAATGGCAAAGCACTCTAATACAATAGCAAAATGGAGAACCATGCTAGTTGTATATGAGAAATTTAATAGAGGAAGTTGTAAAGAGCACAGTTTGACTAAGAATTAATTCTCAGTGTAAAAAATATTCAATTTCCCTATCTTTGATTAAATGAAATTGCAGTGGAAAAGTAACAAGATGATACAACAAGACAACAAACCATACTGGAGTATGCTTGAGTCAAAGTGTGAGCGACAACAGGGATATATAAATTACATATATAATATTTTAATCAATAACTCTTAACAACCACTTTTAAAATATTACTTTATTTACCTTATTAACTGATTTACTAATGTCTAGTTTTCAATGGATAGCATTTATAAGCTAAATCTGGGTAATGATGCATCCATGCTTTTTATTCCTTAAGATAGATTGATTTTTTCACCTTGTCCTGAGCATGAACCACATTATTTCGTTTGAAACGTCAACCAAATCCCAATGATGTGAATAATCCAAAAATACATTCATCTAAAATATGGATCACAAAAGTCTTAGATCTAATAGGGATAAAATTGTTCTCTTTGTAGCATCGAAAGAAAACTAATCGAGGTGGATGTTGGTGGTATCAAGGGGGTCTTCTTTTTCTCTATTTTTCTTTACATATCCCGAACGAGGTTGGGATGTAAGGAGTTAGGGCTTGAACTGGTCGAATCTTTGCAAGACCAAACTCACAAATCCCAACAGCCTCCCATGGCAGATCAAAAGAAAGATGAGGGGGAAGGAGATCCTATAAAAATATTTCTTGAAGAAGTCCTCGAGTGACAAAGGAATGCGACGATGGAAAACTTTGCCCAGATCCTTCAGTGGCTACCTAGGGGTGATGCATCTACTTCCAAAAGCTACTCTGGAAATGCCACACCTTTTAAGGTACAGGTTAACTTTGAAATCCCCATATTTGAGGGTCAGATAGACATAGATGCCATAGATAAATGGTTAAATATGCTAGAAGGTTATCTTTTTGTTCATGATTTTTCCAACGAGGAAAAGATCACTTTTTCACTTCTCAAAGCAGCCCCCCACATTAAGGACTAGTGGGAAACCTACTACGAGTAGAAGGGTGAAAGTACGAGCTCACTGTCTTCAGTCGTGCCCACTTGGAATTCATTCCAGGATGCCATCAAGGAGTAGTAATACCCTTTTGGAAGCTATGAGGATAAATACATAAAGTGGAGCATGCTACGGTAGGGAAGGGACCAAGATGTGCCGGAGTTCACAAATATTTTTTATACCCTTCGGACAAAGTTGGGTATCAAGGATTCTGAGCGGCAATTGGTACTCAAATACCATGGCTTCCTACACAGGTACATCTAGGACAATATGGAGTTCTTGGACATCTCCTCGCTTAGCATGACGTACTGATACGCTGTCAAAATTGAGCTAAAGTTTAAATAGAAGAAGCAACTTTCCCCAAACTACAACACCAAGGACAAAGCCAAGATAGTGTAACCCAAGACAACCCATCAAAGCTACAAGAAAAGAACAAAACCATGAAGTCAAGGAAGGACACAAGAAAGTGGTGTGAGTTCCATAAGAGCCCCACTCAAAACACAAGTGAGTGTCGGATCAAGTAGCCACTAGTGGCTGAGCTGAAGACTTTAGAATCAGATGCATGTTCCAACCCTAGGTCAGAACCCAACAAGAGGAATGAAAATGGGAGGAATATAATTGATGCGGAGCCCAATACCATTATTGCCACCACCATGATCTAGAAGAATGAGCCTGAAGATCCAGAGGAGAGGGATCTTCTTTTCTACTCATAGATGTGGGTGAAGGGTTCACTGCTACAATTCATCATTGATAGTGGGAGACAAAAGAACCTCATTTCAGTAGAGGTCATGAAGCAGCTATGATTACCAACCATACCACACCCACAACCATACAACATCGAGTGGCTTCACCAAGGATGAGATCTCTGAGTCTGCCAGTAGTTTTGCCTTCCCTACAGCATCAAGCCCTTCATAGATGAGGTATTGTGTGATGTTGCACCTCTAGATGTTTGTGATGTATTATTAGGCCAACCATAATTGTGGAAGTGACATGTTGTGTATGATTCAAGGTCTCGCATTGTTGTTATTTTTTTCTATAATACATTATACAGGATACTGGAGGTAGCGCCACTTACCACCACTTCTTTGATCTCTGATAAGAAAGGAAGTAAGATCATCTCCCAGAATAGGAAATTTATTTTGTTTTTGGTTCACTCTCAAAGTAAAGGGAAGATCGTTGCCACATCCATGGACCCCGGGAAGGGTTCCTCCACGTAGCAGAAGTAGGTGGATATGGTCATGAAAGGATACATGGACATCTTCTCCTCATCGACAAGGGTATTGTTACACTGTCAGGTCACAGAATTCGTTCGATCTGATTCCTGGAGCACCTCTACCCAATGGGCTGATATATTGCCACTCCATTCTGAAAAATGCCAAGTACAAGAAGTGATATGTTCAACATCGAGTGCCACAAAAGTTACAATTGGGTGACAAAGTGCAGTTGCATCTACAGAAAGAATGCCTTACAAGAGCCTATCAGAAGCTCGGGCCACTTCGAAACAATGCTTTGGAGAGCAACATTCCCCCATTCCTTGGCTTGCATCGAGTGTTCAATGTGGAATTCCCTAAACCCTGCTTCCCACCATTACTGGACACATCAGAGATTGCAGAACAGCTCACCAAGGACCAAGTTCAGCAGAAGTTTCCCCGTCTCATGGAGGCACTCAACGCAATGGGGACCATTGCTTCCTAAGGGGGGAGGAATGATCCAGGTGGATGTTAGTGTCCACCCACCTATCCAACTTGGACCCCCACAACTATCTCTTTTATTTTTTTTAGTTTCCTCAATTGTAGCACAGTTTACTATTTTTAGCAACTTTTTGGGTCCTAAACTTCCTGAGCTGTTTTGAGGCCCTAAACAACATTTTTTTGGCAATCTACCACCAATGTTTTTTTATTAAAGTTGTCTTTTCCATCATTGTTCTCAGAGAGATATTTCCAGTGGGGTATCATGCGCGTAAAACAGAGATAAGATGACCAAGCCACAACCCTTGGAAGTTGGTTGTCCAAATAACCCCAATGGGGCCCATAAACTCTTGGTGTTACATCTCCTCGGATTAGGGTTTTGGTTGTTTAGGGTTTGCTTTTATTGTTCAATAATAAATAGGCCCTTGAGCCTCATTGTAATGCAATTTAGAGGCATGTAGCAGCCACATCTCTTCTCAGAGATAAGTTGATGCATGTAGCCACCAACATCCACCTGGATCATTTACATTATCAAGTGGCGATCTATAAATTTCCATGGACATTCTACTGGAAATTTCATCACAAAAAATCTGAGAAAACTATATTTAAAAATATAAAATCTACACTTTTATGATTTTATGTATCTTTATAATTTGTATCTATAGATTAATGTTAATTATGTATGCATCCAAATTAAAATTACGCAGAAAAATAGAGAGTAATGAAATAAAACTCACAAACACATTTGACACAAGATATGACCTGGAAATCCCTTTTAAGAGTAAACCCAACAGGAAGCTGAGGATGCTCTGCTTTCTTTGTTTGAATAGAAAATGGATGTGAGTATAAAAAAGTATGCCACATGGCTTACGGGCTACTATAGTGCATAAATACTCTTTGTGTGCTCTATCTCCTATCCCTCTTGGCTATTTTTCCTCATCAATGGAACACATACACTTGAAAGAATGGAAACCCTTTTGCTCTTAGTGGCATAGTTATAACACAAACCAATAGCATACTAGTGGTTATATTTGACTACCTCAACTCTTAGCCAAAGTTACAAAATGAACTCTTCTAGAGTCTTCTTCATCATAATCACATGGCTGAAATATTTTCCATGAATAATGGGGGTTAACATGGCATATTCTTGAATTATTGTAGTGATAACATGAAGGCCAACTTCTGAGTGGCATAACATGTGCATATGGACTCTTATTGACACGATTCTTGCACTGTGTGGAAGTGTTACACATAATTTTGTCACCATTAGGAAAATTATTGAAAATATGGATATCTCACTATCCGGTGAACTCTTACAAGTAATGCCCTACAATGTTGGAAGAAAAATATTTCTGAAAACAATAAGAAGCATGGATTATATTACTTGAAAACCTAATTTTAAGCATTGTCGCACTTCTCCTAACAACTATATGTGCAAACATAGTTTTAATGATTGTGTTCTTAACAATTTGTCACTCTGTTTCCCATTACAAAGTGTGACGACCTTTTAACGTAGCTAAAAATAAAAAGAAATTTCTAGAAGCCTTATTGGGGAATATTATAGAAAAAAGAAGGACTCAAGTGCCTAACTATTTGGACCTCGTCCCATGGTTCACGAATCTATTCCCTCTCATTATGGAACCCTAATCCCCATATTTGAGGATATGATCCTTATGAAGAGGATCTCAAACCTCCTCCTCTTGGCCTATAAATTCAGCACAGACTAGAGGGGAATGGGTTAACTTTTGATGTAAACTTGTGTTGTCAATTTGAGGTTGGAAGATTGTCACTTGAGGATTGGAGACTATTGGAATGAGGATTACCAAAATAAAGGATATATTGTATCTCTTATAATGCAAACATTTATTTCTTTATCACTATATTATCCATCGGATCTTATATATTGTATGCTTACTTTCATTGTCCATTATGATATTAGGTACTAGTCTCCTTGATCACTAGTATAGGTTGTATTGGATCATTTATATATCATATGTCTTTGATGCTTCTTTTATTAGTGTGCTTGCAAGTCTGGATTTTGAGCATTACAAATTGGCATCAAACCTTAGCAATGATCTCTTGGACAATTGGAATTGTCTTGATGGCCAGTGGCCTAGTGAAGGCCTCTGCAGGTGTGTTGGCATTGATGTCAACCAGATTAGCTTGGATGCTTTTCACAGCAGATGTTGGCAGTGATGGCCCAAGAGGAATCTCATGGTAGCTGCATGATTCATGTAGAGAATCATCATAGTAGTAGGCTTCTTGGAGAATCCACAAAATGATGATTATAGTGATGGACCAGATGGAAGTCCATGGTAGCTATAGGCTTCATATAAAATTATCACCTTGGTGGTTGTGATTTCAGCTTCCTGAAGAGTTAAGGAGAAAAATAGTCGCAGAGAGTTTGGAGCCATCTTAGAGGTAGCATATCTACTCAAAGAATACATTAGATCTTACTAGGGTAATTTTGAGGTCTAAAATTGGCTTCCTAAGTAAATTATAAAATAATAGTGGAAACAATAAAATAAGATTAGATTGCATCATCAAATTTTAGAGGGAAAAAATAAAAAACTATTTCCCAACTTGTATTTTCATCTTATCTCCCTATGGGTTTACTAAACTTTCGAGTGTCAACACTTTTTGGACACAAAATTTAATTCCTCATTCAAGGAGTACCCATGTTGCATACTTTCGATGGATCCTACTACACAAAAATCGGAAATACATGAAAAGCGTGATTGCAATAACATTTTTTCATGTATTTCTCATTTTTTGTGTAGTAAGGTCAATCGAAAATATGCAACATGGGTACTCCTTGGATGAGGAATTATATTTTTCATCTAACGAGTACTCCCACTTGAAATTTTAGTAAAACCTTAGGGAGATAAGTTGAAAATATGAGTTGAAAAAGTAGTTTTATTATTTTATTAATTTTTATTATTTTTACTTTTTTACTCCAAAAATGGTGAATCATTCCCCATGGTTGACATCATCATCTTGAATCCTAGTAGTTCTTATAGAGTTTATTTTGGTTGTACGTTCTTCTTAGGAGGCCCATTTTAGACCTCAAAATTCCCCTAATGTCTCCATTAGAAAGTGCTCTGGAAGAACTTTCCAATGATATGCGGAAGTCCAAAAATGGACTCCTGGATCAAAAGTTATGCCTTGACAATGTTTAGGGACTTGAAGTCCTAAGAAGGCTGGAATATTAGAGGTTCAGGATATTGAAGATCAACACATCGGTGTATCAGCATATCAAAGATTGAAATGTCAGATGTCCAGCATATCGATGCATCGAAATATCGGAGGTCATCATATCGGCACATCAGGATATCGGAACCCCCGAGATAGGCATATTGGCCCATCAGAATAACAGAAGTTAGCATATCGGCGAATCAAGATATCAAAACCCCAAAGATCAGTGTATCGGTGCATTAGAATGTTAGAGGTTAGCATATTGGTGATATTATAATATTGGAGATGCGATATATCAGAGCAAGTTGTAGCTGAGGTTGGAGTGTATTGGAATACCAGAGATTGGCATATCGGAACATCGACATATCAGGGATCACAATATCAAAAATTCTTCAAGTGAGGAACCTTTAAAAAGTTGCGATATCGATAAGTGTCAATAATCCTTTAAAAGCATAGAGGAACGCCAAAAGAAAATTAACGAAGGATTTTGGTGAAAAATTAAGTTTTACGGGTCCCCTTCTCTCTCCTCTAACTAGACACATGGAAGCATATGATTGGCTCCGATAAGCTACAGTGGCAGCGGGCGTCAGTATGACATGGTAGTATGGCAGGACATGTGGCAAGCATATTTAACTGTATTAGGTAAGCTAATGGGCCCAAACCACGTGACATGTGTCACCACTAAGGAGTCGATACATGGAGTGATGATATCATATCAAAAGTTGGCAATCGGAGGTTGAATACATCTGAACTATAGAAAAATTAGAGTGTGGAAACATTCCAATAAAGAGGTCTTCTGATATTGGGTTGGTACATGGTCATGAGATTTAAAATAACCAAGGCCATGGAGCAGTTAACAAAGCGAGAATGGCCCTCGGTAGGAGTATGAAGGCTTAGAACCTTAATGCCAAGCGATAGGTCACAAGAAGTAGTACTATGGTGAGAAATGTGGTAAGGGATAAGTAGAAGGAGCTAAGGTGCAATCGGAACTTTGCAGAAGTTACGATTCAAAGGGGGCTACGATATGGCATTAATCCAATGGTCACTTGCCCAGTCATATGAGATAGTAAATGCTCTAAGAGTTAAGTGCCAAGGGACTAAAGAGTATCAAAACATTGTACCACTATGGAATTTCTCCGATAGGACAATACAAAAATTTAAAGATGTATGGGTCAGAAAATGTGAGATTGAATGTAGAAGGAGAAGATTTAGTCTCAAGATTAATGGTAACTATCATAGATCACTGGGTTAAGGCAACAAGGACCACGATATTCAGGGAAGAGTGTTGGGTCTACCTTGAGCTGAGACAAGTCATCTCTATACTTCAATTCACATCTCAATGAGTTAGGTAGATGAAGAAGCTAGCTATGTTGGGTGTGGAGCCTAATTATCTTCTTTATTCAAAGGTATCACTGCATTGGACCCCAATTCGTAATGTGGCGGCAATGCCACCCGTAATATTTGCATTGAAAGGGGGGTCCAGGGGGGGCATCAATGATCTTTAGGAGTCCCCCCTTGGAAGGGGATTGGGGGCAGTGCCCCCGAAGATAAAAATAGATGTAAAATTGCCTTCTAAAATGTTGTGTAGTCAAACTAGGCCATTCATTAGGTGGAGATCTGACAGTAGAAGTTATGTTTAATTTAGGGTTTTTTTCCCTAGAAGGAAACCCCTCACTATATATGAGGAAATTGTATTACGTCTATGTAGATCTCTATTTTGAGTAAGAAAGAGAGAGGAGATTGTGTGAGAGCAAAGAGGGAATTACAATAGATCTGCTATAGGTTGTATCTATTTAGTTTACTGGATAATATAAAAGGAAGGGCTGGATGTTTCTTTGTGGACATAACCCAAAATTGGGTGAACCACATATATCTTTGTCTCTATTGTTTTATGTTTTTTTTTGTGTTTATATTTATGCAATATATTTTATGTGTTCCATTTCTTTGTAATATATAATTTTCTAACAGGATACCAAAGAACAAATGCAGAATGTCGGAGTTGGTTCATTGAGTTAGATGGATCTACAGAAAACTCTGAGACAAGGCAACGAGGATAATTTTCCACAAATAATCCATCCCGAGGTACAGTCAAGATGTGTGAAACCATGATTAAGCATGGAGAGCCTCAGTGATAGGAGAGTTGTTCATAAAGAGGACTATGCCTAGTTGGAGTGTGCAGGTTGACTAAGAATTAATTCTTAGTGTGGAGAAGACAGTCAAGTGGCCATTCTCATGTTTAATGCATTGGCAAAGACCAAGTCAGACACAATAGTAGAATGGAAAATCCATGTTGAAGTACACTTGAGCAGTGTGAATACAAGATAAGAGTGACAACATCGATTGGCAGCAAACAAAGGAACAAAACCTAGGAGCTCATATGAGCAAGGTGGGTAGAAGAAGCATAGTTGTTAGAGATCTAAGTGAAAAGATCTATGTGAGTGCATTTTTGTGTAAGGCTGAGAGTGCCTATGAAGATGTAAGAGACCCAGAGAGTTGGGTTGTTGTGAGTAAGGTCGAAGTTTCTTGTGTTGTGTGATAAAGGTCGAGGGTGCTTGTGTAGAGAAAGAAGGTTGAAGGTGCCTATGCAGAGAAAGCAAGCTGAGAGTTGTGTGTGTATTGCGGAGAGTAAGAGGCTAAGAGCTAAGTGCATTCTAATGAAGGGTAGAGAATAGAGAGATGCATAGACTGTGATGAGTGACCATTTTTGAGAAATTCAGTGTGTTCCTATAGAGTGAGAAGAGAAAGTAGAGATGCAGAGAGTGCTACATGGGCCAAAGGCTATGAAGAGAACAAATCTAACATCAGGTAGAGTGGCTGCCAAATTATAGAGATCATTCAATTCCTATTTGAGTGTGGGTTGGAGCCTACATATAGGAAGTTGGTGCTTCCATCTATAGTGGGTGCTTGAGAAGGCTTGGGAATTGGTGCCTCCTGCAAGTTGGTGCTTGCAACAAATCCATGAATGTTTTGCTTCACATGGTGCTTCTCGTAAGCTGGACAAGGATCTTCAAAAAGAAGGAGTTGGTGCCTCCTACTAGTGGGTGCTAGCAAACAATCAAAGTGAGTTGGTGCTTCCTCTGAGTGGGTTCTAAAAAAATAGATTGATGTCATAGAGTAGGTGCTCTTATTTCACATCAATAACAAAAACAAGTTTTAATGGTTTTTGCTTAAAGGGTTTCCATGTAAAACCTTGTGCCTCATGTGTATGATTCTCATGATGTGTGCTTGTAGGTTTATTTCATATTTCTACTATATTATGTGTTGTTGTTGATTATATGGATGGTTTCTAAGTTTGAATAAGAAAATGAAATTTTCATAAAAAGTTTAAAATTAGCCTTAATACTGATTCACCCCCTCCCCCCCAGCCCTTGTCAATATTATCATTGTTTCCAACAATTGGTATCAAATACAAGTTCCTTAAGAAATAGCTTAATCGCTAAAGGTAGATCAAAAGGAAACAACGGCTAATCGAGTTTCACTAATAGGAGAAGGAATTCCATTTTTAAATGGGTCGGACTATGAAATTTGGAAGGTCAGAATGGTAGCCTATTTAATGGCCTTGGATGTTGATATGTGGCTCTCCATATTTAATAGAGAAAAGAATGAGCAGAATGAAGAAGGCCAAAATATTATCATGAAAGGGCTATCTAAGCCAAATGCTAATAAAGTGAGGCATTGTGAGTCAATAAAGGAAGAATTGGACATACTACAATGTTTGTGTGAAGGAGATAGCCATGTGACCGAAGAGAAGGATGAGGAACCATATTGCCTACCAATGAATCAGAACATGTAGAAGTTGTTTCTCATCACACTCAGGTTGATGATGAAGAAGTCTTATAAGGGAGATCATGCGGCTTAGAAGGTACGCTATTGTTGTGTGATAAATGCAAAGAGATATGTCCTTCATTATCTAGATGTACGTGTATCACTTGAAGATAGAGATATTTATGCATCTCGTAATTGTAATGAAGATAGACCCACTTTAGTAGCAATATAAAATGAGGAATCCTTAAAGGAAGAAGAGAGATTCCCAGTGTGTTCATCTATAGGAGAAAAAGAGAATACCCCATGTAGTGATGAAGAACGAATAACCCTTAAACTTGTGGAAGACTCCATATATAAAGAGATGACATTAGATCTTTGTGTTAACTCAGCTAGCACTTCTAATAGTGAAGAAAAGGATCTACATTATAGGATATTTTTTATAAATAGTTTGATCTCGGCTCTCAGGGAGATCAAGGACCTATTAGAGGAAAGCATCAAGCGATAAAATAAATTAAAAATCTATGAGCTTGAGAATGAGAAGTTGAGCAGAACAATCATTGAACTAAATTCTAAAAAAGAAGAGGTTGGCAGATTGAATGGGATGTTAACCAATTAGTCGAGTGAAAAGGAACCTTACTGTGAGAGACTACAAAATTAAGCAGTCTCATTGAGACATGACTTAGAAAATTCAAATAAAGAGTTTTTTCATTATCAGAAGCTTGAATGGAGAAATAAATTCTTGGATGAGATGCTTGGCAATAAAATATCCCCTCTCATCAAGGATAGTTTGGGTTTCAAGGAAAAACCTAGCTCCAATAAAGAAAAGGTTGAAGTGTCAACTTTCCAAGTAAAGGGAGCTCAAGGTTGCAACAAAACCAAAGGAAATGAAGTTGTTGGATAGAAGAAACAAAAAGGAATGCATCAAAAATAAGAGAAGGAAAGGAAGTAGAATAAGGCTAAGAAGAAGGAGTTGGTAGTGAAACAGAAGAGGAATAAGTAGCTATAAGAAAGAGTGTGTGATAGCAATGCAAGATGAAATTGATGACACATCAAGAGCCATCATAGGACCCTTCCTTCTCAATGACAGAGCATTCAAAGAAAAGGTAACCTCTATAAACATAATCCTTTTTATGGGTACTATTTTTCTTACAATAATCTTCGACAAAAAGTCATAGACTGTAGATGGCATGCAAGGAAACAAGATGTATAGGGTAGCAGCAACCCAAAAATTCAAAAAAAGGCTAGGAGAAGGCATGTTGGCCGTGACATGAGTTTTGACAAAAGCATCGTCAAGAAGAGTAACTCCTCTACCCCATACTTAGGCCAAATCAAATGCTACAATTATGGAAAATTTGGGCACAAGGAAGCTTGCTGCAGGCATGGGAAGTCAAAGCATACATTCCAGGTGATGCAATGAAATGAAGTTTAGAATGTATTCAGTTATCTAAGTAAAGAGAGCATGTTGAACAATAGAAGGAGAAATCATCAAGGTTCGGACTTGTCTCTAAAGAAAAATAAGAGAAAAATTAAGAAGGATGATTCTCGTATTCCTATGATAAAACCATTTCTAGATGCCTATTGTAATGAATACAACCTTCAGGTAAAGAATGGAAGCAACAATACTCCAATTACCACTTTCTTGCAAATAAAGAAAAATGGTAGCAAGATGGTTTGGGCTAAGAAGGTGGAATTGAAGGAGAAGATTCCTCTATCCATGCACAGTTGAGAAGAAGCCCAAACATGGTCAAAGAAGAAGTTGGAGAGTAATTCTTTTGTTAGGACTCGACCATTGAAGGTCTAGAAGAAGAAGGAGGTATAAAATAATATCTTATGTCATGGGAAGAAGAAGATGGGCTGCAATGGAAGTGTGGAATGATGGGAAGCTCACAGTCAAATCAGGTCCACAAGATCAGTCCCCATGCAAAGGCAAGAAATAATTTGCAGAAGATCAAATATCATTGGCTTAGGGGGTGCTGCATTAATAAGAAGTAGCATGCAACAATTATCAGCCTCAGAAAGGAATATTGTTGAGAAAATTAATGATTTAAATCTTGGGTGAAATACCCTTATTTCATTTAAGTTGTGAGTTTGATTATGCATATCAGTATTGTGTTCATGAAACACAATTGGTGAAATCTTTTCATGTCCCTTAGCCCTCAATTGGTATCACTATGTCAATTGGTAGTGTTGGGCTTATGATGAGTAACCTTGCGTGGAAATGGACATTTATTTCTAAAATAAATCATTAGAGTTTTCCTGGTATATTGTTCCATTTGTATCATTTCCTTTGGTGCAATTGGTATTAGTTGAGAAGTAGTCCCTATTGTATAAGTATGATCTCAAGGGAATAAGTGAAGATGCTAAATTGAAGTGAGAATAGTCTTGTAAGCAACAACAGTAGTGAAGTGTGAGCAGAAACGCATCATCATTAATTGGTATTTACAAATGTATTTACAGTAGTAGAAATACCATGAGCAATTTATTTGGTATCATTTTTTTTAAATTTGATACAAAAGATGCATTAGTGGAGAAAATATTCAGCCAGTAGTCATAAGGTGTCTGAGTCTAGAAGGACAAGGAAGAAGAAATATATGTTTAGGGGGAGCATATCAAATATGCCTAGTTTATGGAGTAGCAATTGCGACAGTCCTGGACAAGATGTATGCAAAGAAGATCACGCATCTCAATAATTATACCTTGTTCTTCACAACCATTGATTTCATGAGGAGGAAAAGGCAGCTTCTAGTCCCTTGCCATTTGATGTCAAAGGGGGAGATAATTTATGGAGAAGCTGTGATGTCCTGTACTAAAGAAAGCATGCCATTGTTGTCTCATGCATGAGATGTGTGGAAGCAGCATGAGGTTTGGCCATGAAATGAAGATAAGGATGAAGTGTTTCCATCAATGCCAAAGGGGGAGATTGTTGGACAACTGGAATTGTTTGGATGGTCAGTGGTCTAGTCAAGGCATCTTCAACTGTGTTGACATTGATGTCAACAATCATGTTGGGGAGATGTGTTGGGAAGTTATCATTCCTAACTTTTGGTAGGAGTGTTTCCTACTGTTGGGAAGAATGTTGGCATTAATGTCAACCAAACTAGCTTATATGCTTGTTGTAGAAAATGTTGGTAGTGATTTCTTAGGATAAATCTCATGGTAGTTGCAAGCTTCATGTAGGGAATCATCATAGTAGAAGGATTATTGGAGATGCCATAAAATGATGATTATACAGTGATGGACAAGATGGAAGTCCATGGTAGTTCCAAGCTTCATATAAAATGATCACCTTGGTGGTTTTGATTTCAGCTGTCTGGAGAGTTAAGGAGAAAAATAGTGGCAGAGAGTTTGGAGACCCCTTAGAGTAGTATATGGGATCAAAGCCTATATTAGAACCTCCCCATTAGAAATTTATCTGGAAGATATTTCCAACTATATTTGGAAGTCCAAAATTAGACTTCTAGATCCAAATTTATGACTTGTCGATGTTCAAGGACTTGAAGTCCTAAGAAGGATGGAATATCGAAGGTCCAAGAGATCGACACATTGACATATTAGCATATAGGAGATGGGAATGTCTGAGGTACAACATATTGGTGCATCAAAACATTAGAGGTCATCGTATCAGTGCATCAGGATATCAGAATCCCAAAGATCGGCACGCATCAGAATATCGAAGCTCGGCGTATCAACGCATTAGGATATTGGAACCCTGGAGATCAGCGTATCAGTGCATCATAATTTCTAAGATCGGCATATCGGTGATATAAGAATATCGAAGGCACAGTACACCAGAGAAGGCTGTATTGAAGGTGTAGTGCATCAGAGCAGACTATATCGGAAGTTGGAGGATATCAGAATCCTAGAGATCGGCATATCCAAACATTGGCATATTAGGGATCACAATATCGGAACTTCTTCAAGTGAGGAACCATTAAAAGGTTGCGATATTTAAAATTTTCCATAAGTCTTTAAAAGTGCCAAGGAAATCTAAAAGAAAATTAACAAAGGATTTTTGTGCAAAACCAAGGTTGATTGGTCCCATTCTCTCTCCTTTAGTGGGACACATGGTAGCATATGATTGTCTTTGATAAGCTATAGTGGCAGCTGACGTCAATATGCTATGGCAGTGTGGCAAGAAATGTGGCATGCATATTTAATTATATTTGGTAGGCTAATGGGCCAGAACCGAGTGACACATGTCACCACTAAGGAGTGACCATGTGGAG
Organism: Pinus taeda; assembly: GCA_000404065.3. Taxonomy (NCBI): domain Eukaryota; kingdom Viridiplantae; phylum Streptophyta; class Pinopsida; order Pinales; family Pinaceae; genus Pinus; species Pinus taeda. The sequence goes on along the minus strand of APFE030609540.1, from coordinate 96,177 downwards.
TGATGAAATCATATTGGAAGTTAACAATTGGAGGTTGAAGAAATCAGATCTCTAGAATAGTTGGAGTTTGGAAAATTTCTGATAAAGGGGGCTTTCGATATCGGGTTGGCACATGGTCATGAGATTTCAAAGAAACAAGGGCACATAGTAGTTAATAAAGAGGTAATGGCCCCTGGTAGGAGTTTGAAATCTTAGCACCTTAATTCTAAACAACAGGTCATAGGCAATGGTCCTATGTTGAGAAAGGTTGTAAGGGATAAGAAGAAGAAGCTAAGGTGAAATAGAAGCTTCACATAATTTGCGATTCAAAGGGGGATCTGATATGGCATTAAACCAATGGTCACTAGCCAAGTCATATGAGAGAGTAAATTCTCTGGGAACTAAGTGCCAAGGGAATGAGGAGTATTAGAACATTGTTCCACTGTGGAATAACAATGTAGAATTTCTCCGATAGGAAAATACAAAGAGTTAAAGACATATGGGTTGGAAGTTGTGATATTGAATACATAAGCATAGGATTTGGTCTTAGGATTAATGGCGATTGTTATAGATCGCTAGTGTTGTAGAAATATTTGGAAACTAAAATTCCAATCACATATGTCCATAAACCAAGGGCTTTCAAATCCCTAAAAGTGTTGTTTCATACCCTAAAGGAACAAGGTCAACTGATTACATCATTTCCCAGAAGTTCTCCCTGAAAAACTACTTAGAACTAGTCAAAACTGGACCATACAGACTGCTCCATGATGAGGGTGCAATGCATACTGAAAATCCCTTCTGTAGGGTGTGATGAGTGAGAGAAAACAAATGGCAGAGGTAGTTTGCTAGGTGGAAACCCAGAGAATCTTCTAGAAACTGCTCATTTGACACTTGCCTCTATGAATTCGCCTAGGGATGAGTAAGAGATCATGAAATCTCCAAGTGGAACCAAGAACTATCAGAGAAATGACACTAATCAAAATCCAAAACGCTGACTCACCCCTTGCAAATATCTATATATGGATCCCTCATCTTAGAGATCCGGAGGCTAGAATTTTGTATTTTGTAAGGAATTGTTGTTGGTTTCTCTGTGAAGGATTGTATTGTTGGGTGATCTAGTCTTTTCATGAGGTGAAGAGGGCTTTCATGTTGGGAGGATGGTGCTAGATTAGATATCTAGGTTGTAATCCTCTCTTCTACTACTTCTATCAATAAAGCTATTTGAGTTTTCCTCCATATGCTTGTATATCTCTAAATCTTGTGCTTTTTTATGCATGTGTATAGTTAATGTACATCTGATCCTATATTGTTTATGGTTATAGATCTCTATGCTTTGATGGTATTTTGCTGCTTTGACTCTACATGTGTTCTTTAAAGCGGGACAAGTGAGAAAATAGTGGTGAAAGCTCTATCAAATGAGAGAGGAAATAAGCAAGGAGCCAAGCGAAAGATTGAGGTTGGTACTCTCTGCTTCTCTATGATCTATCTCTAATAAAGGAAAACACAATTTTCTTTGGTTTGTTTGTTTCTAAGATAGCTACCCATCTTAGTGGGACTAGTAGATCTGAAAGGACACTAGTTTTCCCGTTCTTATCACCCTAAAATCTTTGTCTCTAAGATTTGGTAAGTTTCCTTGTTTCTAATCATAGTCTTATAAGTTTTGAGTCAGCTCATCACAATTAGTGTCATTCTCATTTACAAACCCTTCTTTTAGTCATGGTGTTAAAGGGTCTCTAGGTAATTTCATGCTTTAAGAGTTAGGTCATAAGGTTAGAAGTGTTTCAAGGTCATATCTCTTTTCCATCAAAGTCTGACAGCCTCATTCCATGTCCTAGAAGCCTCACCATGAGTTTTGAAGTCATATCTCATATTAATTTGGATAAATTTTCAAACTAGCTTTGAAATCACTGAACTAGGAGTTTTCGTAGCGCGCTACGAAACCCCTGTAGCAGCCTGTTTTAGCAGAAAAACTCTGTTTTCTGCTTTTACTAGTCAATTTCTAAAAGATTTCCTGAGCAGTTGAGAACTTAATTTTGCAAAATGAAAGAGGCTTTTATTCCTAACCTGCTTCACTACAAAAACCTCTTTCAGTTTCTTCAAATTTATTCTGAGGTGGGAGGAATTTATGGTTAAACTTGCGCTACGAAACTGCTGAAAGTCAAGCTTTGTCTTCTGGTTTTAGCAGTCTTTTTCAAGATCAGTTTCTGGTCACATGAAAGGGTATTTTGGAATTATGAAGGAGGTTTATCTTCATAAACTATCCTACTACAATAAACTATCTCAATTTCTTCATAAGTGTTTTCAGTTGGGAGATACTAAGCTTTCATTGAGACCCTACTTTCAGAAAACAGATTTTTTCCTGTTTGCCACGTGTTTTTCAAGGACAGATTCTGAACAGCTGGAGGAATGTTTTAAAAAACCAGGAGAGGTTTTTGTTCTAGAAAACATGGGATAAAAACCTCCTTCAGTTTCGTGAAATGTGTCATGAATGAAAAGATAAAGGCTTTGCAATTTTCAAGGATCTAAACCTAAAAAACAGGGAAACATGTTCCCTAATTTCTAGGGTTTGTCATCAGCAGTTGGGTGACCACGTGGGAGGCTTCATCAAATTCGACTTCATGGAGTTTTAGGTGTAAAAGAATGCTTTAAATTCTTATATAAGGTTTTTTAATTATAATAAGGAGTTACACTCCTAGTTGTATTAGGTCACTAGCACTCCTAGTTAACAGCTAGTTCTAATTAATGGTTTGTTTTATGGTTAGAATAGGTGTCACTGATGGAAAATTCGATTTCTCTTGATGAGAGATGATGGAATCCTATTTGTAAATGCTTTATATAGAGCATGAGGTCGAATTAGCAAAGGGTTGGAGACTTTTTGGCTCAGCTGCTGTTCTATGTGCAGACTGTGTATATTTTTAACCTAATGCAGATTTCTACTTAGACAACTCAAGATTCATGAAGAGCTCTTGTATGTTCTTGTTATGATGGCATTTCCAATACTTACATTGCAGTGGTGTTTACTTATGATACTCAGAATTCATCATGATGCTCGATTCCTCATAGATAAACATTACTATGTTTCACGGTTTGTATTGTGATTCTACACTCAAACTCTATAATGCCTTGACTTTCCGATGCTAGTAGAAGCTTTGGCTTCACTACTCAGATTCATGAAGGATTTCTTATATTCAGAATGTGTGTTGTCCTTTCCTTAGTTTGTTTACAGTTGCATAGGTGTACAATCACTCAGAATTCACTGATTGTGCTCTGACTTCCTGTGTGCACTTATGAGCTGTGGTTCCATATGTGTGTTGTGTTCTGAATATTCAAATGCTGAATGCCCTGACTTCATGTTAAGCTGATCTTGTTGTGGTACTGAAACATACTTTGACTCCATAGCCCAATGGTAGCCAGCCTTCATCTTTCAACCTATAAACATATACAATTACAAACCATAGAGTTAGCCATCTATTCAAATCATTAATCAAAATCAATAACCCTTTGAGAGAGCCCTCTCAGGCTAAGGAGGCTAAGCCTTAGTCAAAAGTCTAGTTTGAAATAATTACTTGAAATTAACCTGGCCTGCAGCCTTCTAGTGCTTGATTTTGAGATAACATTTTGGTGCGTCTGTCGGGAGCCTAAAGTCTATTCATTCCCGAAATTTAGAGGTTGAACTTCTGAAGGTAGCAGGAGCTCAGACATCTTTTTGAGGCTGCAAAACTACCTTGGCGACTCCACACATTGAATAAGAAATTGGAAGGTGACTCCACTGCTAGAAGATCAGTAGCTTGATGAAGTTTCAAGATGAATTCCACTACAAGAATGAATCCCAGGTATGCTCCTATGAATCGGTCTCATATCCCTAGTTTTCCAAATCCTATGCCAAAGGTTGATTGGTTAGAGGATCTTCCAATATTCAAAGATGAAAAGAAAGACAATG
>APFE030609540.1:43379-79748 GCA_000404065.3 Pinus taeda | reverse complement strand
TTCCAAAGGAGAAACGAACCAAGTTGGATAGTAAATCTAAAAAGTGCATATTTATTGGGTATAAGGATGGTTTAAAGGGTTATAAGCTTTGGGACCCAGTCACACAGAAGGTTGTGTACAGTCGAGATGTGGTGTTCAGGTAGGTGAAAGATGTTATCAAACATGAAGTCCAACCAAAGGAACTTGTGAAGATAGAGTTTGAACTAAAGGAGGAAGAATCAGACTTTGTAGCAGAGGAGGAATCAGAAGATGAAGAGCCACAAACTCCGGCTCTGAGAAGATCAGTTCGAGAAAGAAGGCAGCCAGAAAGGTATAGTCCATTTGCTTTCTATTCAAATTTTGCTTTGTCTGTTACTGATGATGATCCCAAAACTGTGAAGCAAGCAGTGGATTCAGAGGATGGAAAACTCTGGAAAGAGGCCATGGTTGATGAAATGGCATCTTTGCACAAAAATGAGGCGTGGGATCTGGTGGAGTTGCCGACTGGAAGGAAACCCATTGGCAGCAAATGGGTGTTCAAGAAGAAGACAAATGCAGAAGGGAAGGTGGAGAAATACAAAGCTCGGTTGGTAGCAAAAGGTTATTCCCAGGTGCCGGGAATTGATTTTGGTGATATTTTTTCTCCTGTTGCCAAGGTAACTTCTATTAGATTACTTTTATCTGTTGCTGTTGCTTTTGATTTTGAGGTAGAACAGATGGATGTGAAGACAACATTTCTTCACGGGGGTTTGGAAGAGGAAATCTACATGAAGCAACCTGAAGGCTTTGCGGTGAAGGGTAAGAAAGAACTAGTATGCAAGTTAAAGAAGTCTCTGTATGGGTTAAAACAGTCACCAAGGATGTGGTATCAGAAATTGATACATTTATACGGGGACTTGGCTTCACCAGAAGCAAAGCAGATCATTGTGTGTATTTTAAATTAATTGGTGACCGTGTTATTATTTATCTGGTATTGTATGTGGATGATATGTTGCTTGTTGGAAATGACAAAGAAATTATCGAGGATTTGAAGACCCAATTGTCTCCAAATTCGACATGAAAGATCTCGGTGCTGCAAACTATATTTTGGGCATGGAAATTAAAAGAGATCGGGCAAAGAGGAAGCTCTGGTTAAACCAGAGGAAGTATGTCGAGACAATACTGTAGATGTTTAATATGCAGGATAGTAAACCGGTGAAGGTTCATATTCCTGTAGGTGTGAGGTTATCTGCTGAATAGTGTCCCAAGACATAAGAAGAGGAAGAGGACATGTCCCGTGTTCCATATGCAAGTGCAGTCGGTAGCTTGTTGTATGCAATGGTCTGTACTAGACCAGACATTGCACATGCAGTGGGAGTATTGAGCAGGTTTATGTCAAAACCAGGGAAGGAGCACTGGACAACAGTGAAGCGGGTTTCAGGTATTTGCGTGGCACTAGTGATTATGGTTTGTGCTACCAAGGAAGACCAGGATTGGACAGAGTGTTGGATATTCATGCCTTTGTTGATGCAGACTGGGCTGGAGATCTGGATCAGAGAAGATCTACAAGTGGGTATGTGTTTAACCTATTTGGAGGTGCAGTCAGTTGGATGAGTAAGAAAACAATCTGTAGTGGCACTATCAACTACAGATGCAGAATACATGGCAGCCACTCATGCAAGCAAGGAAGCAGTTTGGTTGCAGAGATTGTGTTCAAGTATGGGGTTAGTACAGGGAGCTATAAGGATAGACTGTGATAGCCAAAGTGCAATTTTCTTGGCAAAGAACCCTGCTTATCATCAAAGACAAAGCACATTGATGTTCAATATCACTTTGTGAGGGATATGATAGAAGACAGAAAGGTGTTGCTGGTAAAGGTGGACACTTTGAAGAATACTGCAGATGCATTGACAAAATCTGTGAGCTCTGAGAAGTTCTCTTGGTGTAGAGAAACAATGGGTGTTTTAGGGCTGAAAAAATGACTAAGCTCTCCTGTGGCCCCCTGTGGAAAGAAAACAACAAGTGGGAGATTGTTCAGTTGTGTTATATTCTTTCCACATAGTTAACAAGGGGTTTGAGGGGTACCCATAACCCCACTTTATGGGGTCCAGGGCAGTGCCCTGGAAAATTTTGGTTTTGGTTCCTATGTTAGGTTGGGCGGACCCACCTATCGTTTTGTGCATGATTTTCGCACATGTTTTTTGGACGCGATGGTTTTCGGTCCATGGTTTTGGACGCGATAGTTTTTCGGTCCATGGTATTGGATGCTTCGACATGTATAAATATGTATTGTAACATTGAAAGGAACATAATGGAAAATCAAGCTGGTAGTCCCGGTTTTGGGATCTAGTGGGAAATCTCTGCGTATATGTGTTTTATGTGTTATGCTCTCACATTTTTATTTTTTCCTGTGATTTAGAATTCGTATGCAGGTAATTTCTGTACGGGGTTAAAAAATACAAATATTATGAAGATAATGTATTGTATTGTATCTTATTACAAGTCACCTTCTAGTTCGAAAAACCTCGGATCCTCATGATAGAGCATTTCACTCGACATCAGAAGATTTACGACATCATGCTTTAGGGGGCAACTATTATAGACATATTTGGGCACTGCAACCCCAATCACATATGTGCATAAACCAAGGGCCTATAAACCCCTAAAAGTGTTGTTTCATACCCTAAATGAACAAGGTCAACTGATTACATCATCTCCCAGAAGTTATCCCTAAAAAAATGCTCAGAACTGGTCAAAACTGGACCGGAGAGATTGCTCCATGCCGAGGGTGTGATGCATCTCACCTGCTAAACATAGAGGGTGTGATGCATACTAAAAATCCCTTTTATAGGGTCCGATGAGTGAGAGAAGACAAATGGTAGAGGTAGTTTGCTAGGTGGAGACCCTGAGAATATTTTAGAAACTGCTCATTTGACACTTGCCTCTCTGAATTCACCCAGGGATGATTAAGAGATCATGAAATCTCCAAGTTGAACCAAGAACTATAAGACAAATGACACTAATCAAAATCCCAGAAGCTAACTCATCCCCCTGCAAATACCTATATATGGATCCCTCATCCTAGAGATCTGGAGGCCAAAATTTTGTATTTTGTAAGGAAGTGTTGTTGGTTTCTCTGTGAAGCATTGTATTGTTGGATGATCTAGTCTTTTCATGAGGTGAAGAGGGCTTTCATGCTGGGAGGATGGTGTTGGATCAGACAGCTAGGTTGTAATCCTCTCTTCTACTACTTCTATCAATAAAGCTATTTGAGTTTTCCTCCATATGATTGTATATCTCTGAATCTTGTGTTTGTTTATGCATGTGTATGGTTAATGTACATTTGATCCTATATTGTTTATGGTTATAGATCTCTATGCTTTGATGGTATTCTGCTTCTTTGACTCTACAGGTGTTCTTTGTCACTATCTTTTTAACAAGTTTAATGACAAAGATAACTCAGTCCTTTTCAGTTTTAGAGTTTGAAAAGAGACGGAAAGGAAACTCCAATAGTTCTTTTTCGTAGTATAATCCCTTAAGTCTGAAAAAAGTATAAAATAATACAAAAGGGATGACTTTTCCAATCACTTTATTGAGCCGAAAAAGACAAGTGCGTGATCTTTTTGTGTAATGATCCCTCAGGTCCAAAAGATTAAAACATAGAGGAGGGATGGCACTTCCAATCACTTTAACGAGTTGGAGAGGCCAATTGCTCATCAATATTTTTATATTTTACGAATCTAAAAAGAGCATAAAAGAGACTCGTTTTTCGAGGAATGAGTGATATTTTCAGGTAGCAGCTGGTTCCAGGTAAGTTTGGAACTTTTCAATCATGGTGGTGTAAAGAAGGTGGCTAACAGAATCACTTGTTGCAGTTGTTCCTCAAAAGGGTAAACAATCAAGTGAAGGTGTATGATTGGCTAAAAGGTGGAGGTGATGGTAAGAACATGACCAAGGCTAAAAACCTGATAGTAATGTGATCACAAAGGTTATTTATCAAAGGTGGGTTCATTTTTTAATGAGCTTGAACTCTTGGGGAACATATGCTCATTGCTAGGTTTATTTTTTAACGAGCTTGAACTTCGCGTAAACCTACTCATGATAATAGTCAAAGATGTTCAATTCACCATTAACACTATGTTCTCTTGACAGTCATACTACCTGTTGAATTGTTCCATAAAACTGATTAGAAATGTAAACACATGCTTGAAAAATGAGTTAAATGCTAATATCTTACTCGAATTATGTGAACAGTAACATAAAAGTAGTTTTTAGCTCTCATTTTTACCATTTCATTCAAATTTGGGATTGTTGGAGCTTTGGAGGTGTTTTCCCCCTCAATTTTCATCAGCTAATTTCGAGCGATTCTATGGACTATTTTCGGCGCCGTCTGGACCAGGTAGGAGCTAACCCTAAGCTCTTCAATTGCATTCTGTCCTTTTCTGGTTCTGAGCATGTTTTCCTATTTTTTTAGGCCCTTGGGGTTTGAACATTTCATTCTCTCCGCATCGCACCTAGTATACATCGAAAGGTGCGATGCATATTGAGCTGGCCATTTGCCATTCAGTATGCATCCCACCCAGTACACAGCTATGGTGCAATGGGCGCAAGGAGGAAAGATTATGCACTATTTTTTCATGGAAATTTTGCCTGTTTTTTCCCAAATCAGGATCCTAATTCTTCTCTTGTTTGTTTTTTAGAGATTCATCAAATCAAGATGGTCGTTACATGGCGTGAACATGATCATGAAGAAGAGGATATGATTGCCTTACATGATCTAGGTACAGTTACTGCATTGTGAAACTATGGCTTGCTCATGTTCTTCTGCATATCCAACTTAAGGATACAAATCAATTTGTTGCAATATCTTCTCGATGCATGGGATCCTACCAACCAAGTGTTCCAGATTAGAGGTAAATCAATCCCTTTTATTGTTGAGGATATCTACTTCTTGAACGGTTTATCGAGGCGTGGTGTCCCTCTCTGACTATCAGGATTCGCCCGTGGGGGTGAATCCATGAGGGATTACACTTGCCGATACTGTAGAGATGGATCTCAGCCGAGCAGGGACAACAAGATCAGTATTAGAGATGTCACTGACCGGTCCTTGAGGACTATCTTATTCACCTTTGCTAGATTGGCTGGTAGCGTAGCTCTTCACTTGGCCAACAGGTCCTATATGCAATATGCCTTGGAATGCCTTGAACCAAAGGTATTCAGCTGGTGTGATGCAATACTTCTGGTGATAAAAGAATAGCTTACCAGGTGAAGAATAGAAGATCCAAGAACACTGGTGATGGTTCTATTTTGACTGCTTTCGCCTTGGAAAAGATCCCACTGATGCAGCCACAATACATTTCACTCAAACTGCCAGCACCGATGGAGCCATAGATGTAAAGATGTGTTGATCTTATGGCCAGACATGTTGGACAGTCGCAGATTTCATTCTCTGATGCCTTCTTCAAGTGGTTCAACCATTAGTAGATGGTTTATACTAGTATCCATATTTTAGGATGGATTTCTGGGGAAACCCAGATTTGGTGCTGCCGGCTGGCGAGAAGTGGGGTGTTATAGGTAAAAAGATCTGACTATATCTCTATTTATTGTTTTTATAATGTTCTTATGTCTTTTACATGTTATCAAGACTAATCAAACTCATATATTCGTGTAGATATTGGACCACTATGATTAGCAGTGCGCTCGAGGGTAGAAATTTCCATTCCAGTAGGAGAGGTTGTAGGGAGGGTTGTCCTTCGCAATCTAGACATAGTCGAGACCCTTGCAGTATTGCAGGATCAAATCGAGGGCCTCACCCTTGGTATTCCGTATGTGAGGACTAATGAGTTACCTCTGAGATTACAATGCCATACTACTGGCGTGCTGAGTCTACATATGAACGCACAGGCAGTGACTTGTTATCACCAGCACCATTAATCTAGGGTGCTTTCCTACATTTTTGAGTTTTTGGATCATATGACCGATTTTGTCTTGACATAGAACATTTTGTAAAAACTATAAACAATTGTATATATTTTTTATTTTCGGAGCTTTATTTTGGTTAAGTTATATGATCCTGATGCAAATGTTGATGAAATGCTTTTCTTTTATAAATGTTGCAAATGTCTATCTAACACATAATTTGCTAATGAATCAGCTAATGTGTTTAAGTTTTTGGAAATGTGTTGATATTGAATAGAATCAAACTTCCTTTCCAAAATCCTGACCCTTAGGAACATACGATAGAGAGCTGAATTTCGAATGGAATAGATGCCAGTAAGCTGTAGGATGACGAGTTGTGAGTCTAGCTTGACAACAAGTCAGTATGCCATGTGCGATGGCATCAGAGAGAAGCTCTATCAACACGCTATACTCAGCGATGTTCTTCATTGACCGACCAATACATACCCTTCTGAAACTCACTAACTCGCCGCTTGGATCAATGCTCCGTTGGTGTACCCAACAAATGATTCCAATAGGTTCGACATCTGCAAAAAATGCAAAAGTGGATTACCTAACCAAAACGATCACTCTGGACGAAAACAAAAATGTAACAAAAGCATATGAAGAGATTACTACACTTAGTCAAGCATAGTAACGCTTAAGATACAACCTATTTTAGGGTTGCGACGGTGGAATCCCATTGTAATATACTAGCTCTTATGCTCCTTTTGATATATCCTTTATCCTTAGGAAGTCATGTCTACCACCCTATCGATTGCAATGCACTGAACACAACATTCGAGAAGATTGACTACTATACGTAAAAGTATATTGCAGTTTTGTGATTAGTTTGGTAATCCCTCTATCTAGACTTCCAGAGTAGTCACTTTCATTCCTTTTTAGACTCCTTAAAAGAAAAGGTCCATCTAAGCACTTCTCACTTTAGGCTCACTAAAAATCGAAGGTGACTAGAGTCATATTTAGCTTTTTCTTGACTCTTTAAAATTGAAAAAGCAAGTTGTGTCAAAGTGTCATAAAATTTATTTTAATCGGAATAACATCAATATTCCCTCGTTCATCTTAGGTTGAGAAAATGGAGTCCACCAATATTGGCGACCCTTACATGGCTACATTGTCCCTTCTAGGATTTACAATTGACCTGCCAGTATGGCTTTTCTTGACCTCTGTCATTCAAAACACTGTAATTCCTAAGCAATCAAATTAGCAACCAGATGATACTAGAGTTGTCCTTCTACTTCTTTGGTTTCCCCTCTCCTTCTTCCTCTTCACTTGGTGAAGCTAGTAACACTAAAAACCAAGTTACTGAGAAGAAGAAGAAGCCAATGGCAAAAGGGGGCAACCGTACATCGTCTGGCAAAAATCCACACACTGCACCATCCAAACCTAAATCTCCATGTGTCATTTGCAAAGGGGACCACTATCATCGAGATTGTCCTTGCATCCCATGGATCTTAAGGGACTTGTCTCCCCATTTGCACAATCCGGTGTCTTCAACCTCTGTCGATCATGTTGAGAGTACACCATCAACTAGTGAAAACAAAGTCAATGGATGGAAAGGAAGATCTAAATTTCCTTGTAGGCTGTGTGAAGGCGATCATGCCCTCCACCATTGTCCTTTCCTGGATGAAGATAAAAGAGTCTTAGATAACCGTCCTCCTTCACTGCAGCGACTTCCTCCTGGATACAAGAAACTCTTGCTGAGTCCATCACTAGTTTAAAATCCGACTGACACACCCCTATTGTCGGTCGAAATGCCTGTCATTGAAGATAAACCCTCTAAGTCCATATCGGACAAAAGTCAACAAGTTGAGACAGTAGTCGACCCAGTCTTGTCTTCAGAAGGTCCATCTTTAGATGATATAGTTACCAAAGAGAATGAGAACGACACCGTTCAAATCCTTTTTGTTAACACAGAATCCGATGAACATGGGGGAAATCTACCCATTCCTTTACCACAGGAAGGAACTTCCTTAGTTCAAGAGATTCATCCGGCCATTTATTTGGTCCCTCCTCCAAGCGATCTAGTCGTTTCCTTTGATTGGAATCTACTAGCGAGACCCCGCCTACCATCTAATGCGCCATTCCAGATCATAGTACAAGCTTACAGATTTATCATGGTTGGAACTATCATAGACGAAGGGGCTTCCATGAGTATCCTTTCCTCAAATGCTTGGAAAGTGCCTGGTTCACCATCGCTTTTGCCCGAGATTCGAAATCTTTCAGTCTTCAATAAAGGAACATGTCGACCATTAGGGATCCTTCCAAATTTTCCTATAAATTTGAGAAGAAAAACCATTCATCTACATGTGATGGTAGTCCAAGGGCCTCTAGCTTACAATCTACTCCTTGGGCGTGACTACATTTATAGCATGGGAGCTATTGTTTCCCCACTCTTTCGAGTGATGTGTTTCCCATACGAAGGCAAAATGGTCCAGCTTGTTGACCAGCTTTCATTCCCCGGTTCAAACACAGCTACTTGTCAAATGCCATCCCTAACAGGTCTTTTTGCACAAGGAATGTCTCATCAATCATTAGTCCATCCACCTGATGATCGCCAGTGATTTGGTGAATGTGAAAAAACCCAAGGGGCACACGCCCTGGCCTGCTACGGCAAGAAAACCCCAGATATAAGGTAGGTTTCCGCTTAGGATATATGACTTGTCTGACACACTTGTCTGTTTAGGAAAATGGGATCAATCCAGAATAAGATTCCCTCGTCAAAGGTTATGTGATTGGAAGCTCCCACCATTCACCTTTGTCTATTTCGATGGACAAAGCCAAGGAAGTGTTTTGGCTAATATGCAGACAAAACAACCTTGCAAATGTAAGAACTTCCATGTGGTAACCTGGAAACTCTATTTTTATTTATACCTGGGGGCATGCAAACCTTTTTTTACGCAAGTGAAAAGCGACCATTGTAACTCTAACCTCGTAGTTTTTTACTAACTTCAACTGCTTAAGTTAGGTGATTGGTTTTATCAACCATTCACCTTTGTAAGGGCCGACGACATCAGCAAAGTAAAGGAAATGTTTCCCGTCATGAAACTATCCTACCTAAGCTTAGTAGTTCTTTAACCCTTAGGATAGTAGTTGGTCATTCCTAGCTTGCATACAAAAGGATTGGAGAAAAGTTTCGCATGGGGCAAGCTCCCTAAAAAATGAACCTACCAGGTTCAAGCTCGTTAAAAAGTAAACCTAGCAATGAGCATATGTTCCCCCAGGGTTCAAGCTCATTAAAAAATGAACCCACCTTCGGTAAATGACCTTTGTGATTGCATTACTATCAGCTTTTGAGCCTTGGTCATGTTCTTACCATCACCTCCACTTTTTAGCCGATCATATGCCTCCACTTGATTTTTTACCCTTTTGAGGAACAACTGCGACAAGTGATTCTGTTAGCCACCTTCTTTACACTACCATGATTGGAAAGTTCCAAACTTACCTAGAACCAGCTGCTACTTGAAAATATCACTCGTTCCTCTAAAAACCAGTCTATTTTAAGCCCTTTTTAGACTCGTAAAATATAAAAATATTGCCGAGAAATTGGCCTCTCCAGCTCGTTAAAGTGATTGGAAGTGCCATCCCTCCTCTATGTTTTAATCATTTTGAACCTGAGGGACCATTCCACAAAAAGGACGAGCGCTTGTCTTTTTCGGCTTGCTAAAGTGATCGGAAAAGTCATCCCTTTCGTATTGTTTTATACTTTTTCAGACTTAAGGGATTATACTACGAAAAAGGACTATTGGAGTTTCCTTTCCGTCTCTTTTCAGACTCTCTAAAACTAAAAAGGACCGAGTTATCTTTGTCGTTAAACTCATTAAGACAATAGCAACAAACTTGTCCAATAAAGACAAGAGTGAGTGTCACTATCGCTAGGCTTGCTAAAACATAGCGACAGGTTTGCCTGAAGGGCAAATTATAGAACAAGCATATGTTATCCTCCTCAAGCTTGACAAAAATAAAGAGGTACTGGTTAGAAATGACTGGGGAAAAATTGGGAAGAAAACTTGAAGAACTTTATTGGTAGCAGGTCGCTCTTGAACATGACACTTCCACTCCATCACCATGATTGAGTTAGGTTGGGTTATTCCATTCACTATTCATATCACCATTTGTCCTCCATACCTTCCATTTTTGGGGTTAACACTACCAATCCATTTTAATGTCACCAATATGTTCAAGAGAAGTCGCTCAGAGAATTCACCAACCCAGCTAATGCCTCATCCACTGCAATACCTTCACGCTCCATTTTTCATGACCACCACCCTGAACCTTGTATCATCAGATCGTTTTCATCTCCAGAAAATCATTTGCTCCATTTCGTGTCGTAGATGTGGGATTCGTTAAGGCCCTCCTACGACGGCTCACTTCTTGTCGACATCAGCTCATTATCCAAGAAGTTGACCTAGGAACAACCCTTTCAGTACTTTGAAGCTTCCATGCCTCAATCACAAGTTTCTCACTTCCGGCGACAGGTTTACATCAATGGCCTTTGACCGAAAGATTTTGCATGGTGTTTGACATCGACTTGTTGGAAATAATACTGAGGGGGGGGGTGAATCAGTATTATCAAGGAAATTATTCCTTTTTCAAAACAACTGATATACACTTCTTCAATTTAATCAACCTGCGTATATACGCGATTATGTAGAAGGAAACCCGCGAATACAAAACAAGCTTTTATGTTACTTAATCTTTTGATGATGATTGTTAATCTGTGATGCAGAATCAAATAACATTAACCAGAGACAGTAAAACATAGCAGAAAGACAGTCACACACAAGAACACAATATATAAGGTGGAAACCCAATGTGGGTGAAAACCACCTGCTGCAATTCATCTCTATCTTCTTTTCAATTAGAAACTTCTTTTTACAATGATTATGTAATGGTGCATTCCTTTACCAGTACGCAGGCTGCAACCTGCAGAGAGCTACAACCCTCTCTCATTTTCCAGGCTCTCCTGGAAGGGAGCTACAACCCCCTTAGCTCTTGCACTAGCCAAGATACTAGTACGTAGGTGTTGGCCTATAGAAGGCTACAACCTTCTCTTTCTTCCAGGGACCACGTTTCATCAATTTTCAGACTGGATCCAAGAACATCAAACAATCATCAAGAATTTCTTCATCAACCAAACTCCTTTTCACCAACTAGATCTGAAATCAAGTAGATACTTCTCTTCCAGCTATACCCAAAACACTGTACCAGAAACCACAAAACAAAACCCAGAACACAGCAGCAATAAGCAGAAACATCTAGATCACAACTTAAAGCATATACGCTATTTCAACAGTCTATAAATTGCGTGCATATGCATCTGTGTATGGAACAACCTGCGTATACGCACCTTCACTTCACCTAAACTGTGTGTATACGTGCCTTTGCTTCACTGAACCTGCGTACAGATCTATAAAGGACAACACACTCTTCCAGATATTCAATCACTAATTAACCCAGATTTTCAGACTTATGGATCAAACAAGCGCCACATCTAGCAGATCAAAATCATACAAAGATACTATCATTCAGGCTTAAAGATTATGACCCATGAATAGAACTTATCCTTCCTTTTGCGCTAAGGTTCCTCCTTCCTTCAGATCCAGATCTGCATCACCACCCAATATACCAGCTCTAGCACTTTATCAGATCTTCAATAATAATTCAGATGATCATTTGTCACAAGATCCTTCCTCTTTTATAGCCTTAGGCCTTCCCCAATACCATGGTCCAAAACCATAACATTTCAATACCATGAACCCAAAACTGGGGATCAACACATCTGACGAGACGCCATGGTCCAAAACATAGGTTCAAGTTCCATGATCTAACTGCCACGGACCAAAAGAATGATCCCCAACATATACGCGCTTTTGTAAAGTATAACCCACGTGTATACACGCCTTCGTCTAAATGAACCCGCGTATATGTCTTTTTCTACTTTCTGAGTGCCTGAACTAAGATCTGATACCAAAGAAGGTTGCCATCAAGGACAACACCTGTGCCATAGCTCCAAACCTGTGCCATAATGCCAACACGACTCATGTATTCACACCACGTGAATTGTACTGCAATACCTTGAGGATCATTATCATTATCAATGATTCCTTTCACGCCCGTTAACAGCTTTCATCATTGGCTGGTAATCAGGCGATGTCTTTCCATGTTCGACATCAAAATATCTTTTCACATGGATCAACTTGTACTTCGGGCAAATATTGAACGAGTTTGAAGACCCTGTTTCTAGTTTCTCCATCCGGGTTGTGATATATTTAGGAAAATAAATACATCAAATGTACTCCATAGCTGTAAAGATAATCATCCAAGCTAAGGGATGATGGCTCTACCAGAATCATCAGTCTGCCACACAGACGATTGTTCGTCCTATGTACATGAAAATGAATTTGTAAAGCTGAGGATGGGAATGCCCACCTTAGCTAGATCATGAAAATATTATGAAGATAATGTATTTTGTTATATCTTATTATAGGTCACCTTCCAGTTTGAAAAACCTCGGATCCTCATGATAAAGCATTTCACCCGACATTAGAAGATTTACAACCTCATGCTTTAAGGGGCAACTATTATAGACATATTTGGGCACTGCAACCCCAATCAAATATGTCCATAAACCAAGGGCTTCTAAACTCGTAAAGTGTTGTTTCATACCCTAAAGGAACAAGGTCAACTGATTACATCACTTCCCAGAAGTTCTCCCTGAAAAACTATTCAGAACTGGTCAAAACTGGACCATGCAGACTGCTCCATGCTGAGGGTGTGATGCATCTCACCTGCTACACATAAAGGGTGTGATGCATACTGAAAAGCCCTTCTATAGGGTGTGATGAGTGAGAGCAGACAAATGACAAAGGTAGTTTGCTAGGGTGAAACCCAAAGAATCTTCTAGAAACTGCTCATTTGACACTTGCCTCTTTGAATTAACCCAGGGATGAGTAAGAGATCATGAAATATCCAAGTGGAACCAAGAATTATCAGAGAAATGACACTAATCAAAATCCCAGAAGCTGAATCACCCCAATACAAATATCCATATATGGATCCCTCATCCTAGAGATCCAGAGGCTGGAATTTTGTATTTTGTAAGGAAGTGTTGTTGGTTTCTTTGTGAAGCATTGTATTGTTGGGTGATCTAGTCTTTTCATGAGGTGAAGAGGACTTTCATGCTGTTACGATGGCACTGGATCAGACAGCTGGGTTTTAATCCTCTCTTCTGCTACATCTATCAATAAAGCTATTTGAGTTTTCCTCCATATGCTTGTATATCTCTAAATCTTGTGTTTGTTTATGCATGTGTATGGTTAATGTACATCTGATCCTATATTGTTTATGGTTATAGATCTCTATGCTTTGATGGTATTCTGCTGCTTTGACTCTATAGGTGTTCTTTAAAGTAGGACAAGTGAGAAAAGAGTGGCGAAAGCTCTATCAAAGGAGAGAGGAAACAGGCAAGGAGCCAAGCGAAAGACTAAGGTTGGCACTCTCTACTTCTCTCTCATCTATCTCTCATAAATGAAAACACAAGTTGCTTTGGTTTGTTTGTTTCTAAGACAGCTACCAGTCTTAGTGGGACTAGCAGCTATGAATGGACGATATTTTTCCCGTAAACAAAATGGTGACTCCAATATATTAGGACAAAATTGGTCATACAACCGAAAAACTCAAAAATGCAAGAAAGCACCCTAGACGAATGGTGTTGGTGATAACAAGTCACCGCCTGTGCGATCATACGTAGGAGCCTAGTCCATCGACTCGGCATGCCAGTAGTATGGTGCTATAATCTCAAAGGTAACTCGTTGGTTCTCACATCTGAAATACCAAGGGTGAGGCCCTTGATCTTATCCTACAATACTGCAAGGGTCTCAGCTACATCCAGGTCACGAAGGACAACCCTCCCTATAGCCTCTCCTGTTGGAACAACAACTGCTACCCTCGGGCGCACTGCTCGTCGCACTGGTCCAATATCTACACGAATATATGATAATATGTAAAAAACATAAGAACATTATAAAAACAATAAAAACAGAGATATAGTCAGATCTTTTTACCTATAAAACCCCACTGCTCGCCAGCCAGTAGCACCGAATCAAGGTCGCCCCAGAAATTTATCCCAAAATATAGATACTTGGTATACACCATCTGCTAACAGTTGAACCACTTGAAGAAGGCATCATAGAATGAAATCTATGACTGACCAGCATGTCTAGCCATAAGATCAACCCATCTCTGCATCTGTGCCTCTATCATTGCTAGCAATCTGAGTGAAATGTACTGTGGCTGCATCAGTGGGAACTTCTCCAAGGAAAAAGTGATCAGAGTAGAACCATAACCAAAGTTCTTCGATCTTCCATTCTTCACCTTGGTAAGTTGTTCTTTTATCACCAGAAGCACTGCATTACACTAGTTGAATACCTTTTGTTCAAGGCATATTGCATATAGGACCTGTTGGCAAAGTGAAGAGCCACGCTGCCAACCAATCTAGAAAAGATGAATAAGATAGTCCTCAAGGACCGATTAGTGACACCTCTAATACTGATCTTTCCGTCCCTACTTGGCTGAGATCCATCTCTACAGTATCGGCGAAAATAATCCCTCACGGATTCACCCCCACAGGTGGATCCTAATAGTGAGAGAGGGGCACCATGCGTCGATAAACCAGTCAAGAAGTAGATATCCTCAACAATCAAAGGGATGGATTTACCTCTAATATGGAACACTTGGTTGGTAGGGTCCCATGCATCGAGAAGATATTGCAACAAATTGATTTGTTGCTTCATGTTGGATATGCAGAAGAACTTGAGCAAGCCACAGTTTCGTAATGCAGTAACCATACCCAGATCATGTAAGGAAATCATATCCTCTTCTTCATGCTGGCATTCATGGCATGTAATGACCATCTTGATCTGATGAATCTCTAAAAACAAACAAGAGAAGAATTAGGATCCTGATTTGGGCAAAAGTAGGAAAAATTTCCATGAAAAAATAGTGCATAAAGTTTCCTCCTTGCACCCATCGCACCCTAGTTGTGTACTGGGTGGGATGCATACTGACTAGCCAATGGCTAGCTTAGTATGCATACCCCTTGGGGCCCAGAACGGAATGTATACTAGGTGTGATGAGGAGAGAACGAAATGTTCAAACCCCTGGGGCCCAGAAAAATAGGAAAACATGCTCAGAATCAGAAAAGGAAGGAATGCAACTGAAGAGACTACGGTTAGCTCCTACCTGGTCCAGACAGTGCCAAAAATAGTCCACAGAATCTCCCAGAATCACTTGATAAAAGTCGACGGGGAAAACATCTCTAGAGCTCCAACAATCCCAAATTTGAATGAAATGGTAAAATGAGAGGTAAAAACTACTTTTGTGTTACTGTTCACATAATTCAAGTAAGATATTAGTATTTAACTCATTTTTCAAGCATGTATTTACATTTCTAATTATTTTGATGGAGCAATTGAACAGGGAGTACGACTGTCAAGAGAACATAGTGTTAATGGTGAATTGAACATCTCTGACTATTATCACGAGTATGTTTACGTGAAGTTAAAGCTTGTTAAAAAATAAACCTAGCAATGAGCATATGTTCCCCTAGAGTTCAAGCTCATTAAAAAATGAAACCACCTTTAGTAAATAACCTTTGTGATTGCATTACTATCAACTTTTGAGCCTTGGTTATGTTCTTACGATCACCTCCACTTTTTATCCAATCATATGCCTCCACTTGATTGTTTACCCTTTTGAGGAATAGCTGTGACAAGTGATTCTGTTAGCCACCTTGTTTACACTACCATAATTGAAAAGTTCCAAACTTCCCTGGAACCAGCTACTACCTAAAAATATCACTCATTCCTCAAAAAAAGAGTCTCTTTTAAGCTCTTTTTAGACTCGTAAAATATAAAAAGATTGCTGAGAAATTGGCCTCTCCAGCTCATTAACGTGATTTGAAGTGACATCCCTCCTCTATGTTTTAATATTTTTGGACTTGAGGGATCATTACAAAAAAATATCGAGCGCTTGTCTTTTTCGGCTTTCTAAAGTGATCAAGAAAAGTCATCCCTTTCGTATTATTTTATACTTTTTCGGACTTAAGGGATTATACTACAAAAAAGGGCTATTGGAGTTTCCTTTCTGTCTCCTTTCCAACTCTCTAAAACTGAAAAGGACTAAGTTATCTTTGTTGTTAAACTCGTTAAAACAATAGCGACAAACTTATCCAATACAGACAAGAGTGAGTTTCACTGTCAATAGGCTCGCTAAAACATAGCGATAGGTTTGCCTGAAGGGAAAATTATAGAACAAGCATATGTTATCCTCCTCAAGCTTTCCAAAAATAAAGAGGTACTGGACATAAATGACTAGGGAAAGATTGGGAAGAAAACTTAAAGAACTTTATTGGTAGTAGGTCGCTTTTGAACATGACACTTTCACTCCATCACCATGATTGAGATGGGTTGGGTTATTCTGTTCACCGGTCATATCACCATTGGTCCTCCGTACCATCCATTTTTGGGGTTAACACTAACAATCAATTTCAGTGTCGTCAATATGTTCAAGAGAAGTCGCTCAGAGAATTCACCAACCTAGCTAATGCCTCATCTGCTGCAATACCTTCACACTCGATTTTTCATGACTGCCACCCTGAAGCTTGTATCATCAGATCGTTTTCACCTCCACAAAATCATTTGCTTCGTTTTGTGTGTCATAGATGTGGGATTTGCTAAGGCCCTCTTACTATGGGTCACTTCTTATCGACATCAGCTCATTATCCAAGAAGTTGACCTAGGAACAACCCTTTTAGTACTTTGAAGCTTGCATGCCTCGATGGAAAGTTTCTCACTTCTGGCAACAAGTTTACATCAATGGTCTTTGACTGAAAGATTTTGCGTGGTGTTTGAAGTCGACTCATGTATTCACACCACATGAATTGTACTGTAGTACCTTGAGGATCATTATCATTATCGGTGATTCCTTTCACACCTGTTAATAGCTTTCATCATTGACTGGTAATCAGGCGATGTCTTTCCATGTTCGACATCAGAACATCTTTTCACATGGATCGAATTGTACTTCGGGCGAAGATTGAATGAGTTTGAAGACCCTGGATCTAGTTTCATCCATCTGGGCTATGATATATTTAGGAAAATAAAGAGATCAAATGTACTCCATAGTTTCACAGATAAACATCCAAGCTAAGGGATGATGGCTCTACCAGAATCATCAGTCTACCACACAGACAATTGTCTATCCTATGTATATGAAAATGAATTTATAAAGCTGAGCATGGGAATGTCTGCCTGAGATAGATCATGAAAATATTATGAAGATAATGTATTGTATTGTATCTTATTATAGGTCACCTTCTAGTTTGAAAAACCTCAGATCCTCATGATAAAGCATTTCACCTAACATCAGAAGATTTATGACCTCATGTTTTAGGGGGCAACTGTTATAGACATATTTGGGCACTGCAACCCCAATCACGTATGTCCATAAACCAAGGGCTTCTAAACCCCTAAAAGTGTTGTTTCATACCCTAAAGGAACAAGGTCAATTGATTACATCATTTCCCAAAAGTTCTCCTTGAAAAACTGCTCAGAACTGGTCAAAACTGGACCATACAGACTGCTCCATGTTGAGGGTGCGATGCATCTCACTTTCTACACATAGAGGGTGTGATGCATACTAAAAATCCCTTCTGTAGGGTGTGATGAGTGAGAGCAGACAAATGGCAAAGGCAGTTTGCTAGGTGGAAACCCAGAGAATCTTCAAGAAACTGCTCATTTGACGCTTGCCTCTCGGAATTCGCCTAGGGATGAGTAAGAGATCATGAAATCTCCAAGTGGAACCAAGAACTATCATAGAAATGACAGTAATCAAATCCTAGAAGCTGACTCACCCCCTGAAAATATTCTATATATGGATCCCTCATCCTAGAGATCTAGAGGTTGGAATTTTGTGCTTTGTAAGGAAGTGCTGTTGGTTTCTCTGTGAAGCATTGTATTGTTGGGTGATCTAGTCTTTTCATGAGGTGAAGAGGGCTTTCATGCTGGGAGGATGGCACTGGATCAGATAGTTGGGTTGTAATCCTCTCTTCTACTACTTCTATCAATAAATCTATTTGAGTTTTCCTCCATATGCTTATATATCTCTGAATCTTGTGTTTGTTTATACATGTGTATGGTTAATGTACATTTGATCCTATATTGTTTATGGTTATAGATCTCTATGCTTTGATGGTATTCTATTGCTTTGACTCTATAGGTTTTCTTTGAAGCAGGACACGTGAGAAAATAGTGGTGAAAGCTCTATCAAAGGAGGGAGGAAACAAGCAAGGAGCCAAGCGAAAGAATGTGGTTGGTACTCTCTTCTTCTCTCTCATCTATCTCTCATAAAGGAAAACACAAGTTGCTTTGGTTTGTTTATTTGTTCTTATTGTTTGCTTTATAAACTACAGATGGAGCCTGAAGTTAAGCCAACTAGCCTTCGAACTGCTTTTGCTATGCAACTGCAAAGTAGATCAACATTGATTCAGTCAATCTCCAGGCTGGTTTATGAACTAAACATCTGACTTGCAAACATTCAAAGTGCCCTGGTGGTAGCTTAAATAACCTCATTAGATCAGCCCCTATACTTTGTGTTTACTGTCTATCATAAGCTCAGCCTAAATCCCTGAACTTAGCTACAAACTATGAGTAAAAATTGAGCTCAGTCTCATCCCTGGATCATCACACTGTCTCTCTTTGGCAGTCTGGATGCATTGCACCTCCCATGTACTGTAGGTGGGATGCATCCCTATTTCCCTTAAGGACAGGTGCAATGATTGAGTGAGACTATTTCTGCCTCTAGATTTTGGTTTTTTCTTCATTGTTTTCAACTCCATTCAAGAGTTGTGTTGTCTATGATCAATATATCACTTCTAAAAACTTCTTCCTTTACATTATTCATCCTCCATTGAAGAGGAATTGTGAATTTATTTTTATGTATTTTTCATCATTTACAGTCCTCCTGTGCAAATAGTAGCTTAATCGAACTATCGTCTTTTGATTTGAAAGTGTCGCAACTGTTGTTTTCAGCAAAGGAGAGAGTGTCGTAAAGTCTTCCTCTTTTGGATAGTCGATTAAACTTTTTCCATTGTATTTGATTTGAGTTATCAATTCTTTGAAGTGTCGAAAATAGTTTTCCTTTCGAAATTGAAATTTGTCGTCATAGTCTTCCTTTCATTTTGAAAAGAAATTGCTAAAGTGTCGCTTTGAAAAAAGTAATTTAGATCTGTACTTAGTTTTCTTTTTGTCATTCGCACATTAAGGAAACTAAAAAAAACAAATACATGCATGTTCATTTGCATTTAGAGTACATGTAGAAATTGATTTAGGAAAAGTGCATTTAGTGTGTGCTCTTTGGTCTATGTTGAAAGAATCTTACTCTTCTTTGCTTAGTAGCTAGGATTTTCATTGCTAAAAGAAAGTAAATGATTGTTTATCATCTTAGATTTCATATTTAGGAATTTTACATCTACATTACATGGTGAACCTTGAAAGGAAAACTTCTTAAGAAAGATCAGCTGTAAAATAAACCTCAATGAACATAAAAAATGCTTTGGAACCTAATGCACAACATCTAGAAGTCTAGGCTAGAGATGTATTCTGCAATCATGGAAGAAAGTCAATCAAAACCCCAGCATTCATGGAGACTAACGAGTCAACCATATTTTACTCTCGAAATGAAACCATTCCAGGCCAAGTGATCTCGTTTAACTAGGTCAAAGTCTCTTGGTTTATTTGAAACTTGTGTTTCAACATCATCAGAGACTCCGGTTACTCCAATTATTTCTGGAAGCCCTACCACTACAAAAGAAGTTCCACAGTTATGGGAGGACATTAGAACTGATCCTAGTGTAATGGTAAACACTTCTATTCCTGAACTAGCTCCATCTAGAGCTGATTCGGAAGGTGTCACCCCTCCAACATCTGTCGTTGCAGAGTCTATACCTTCTTCTGCACTAGAAATATTTTACGGACTTGACGGTCTACCTCTTCCACCTAGATTGATTACTATAGAAGAGATTATGGAGGATCTTCCACCCAGTACCCCATTACATTTTGGAACTGGGATCCACCTATACCATTCTACTACAGAAGTTAGTTCTTTTGATCACCCTTCATTGCAAGTTCCTGTAGAATCGATAAGAAATATTTTGGATAGACTCGATATGTTTGAACAACCATCAACATCTAGGACTGTGTCATCTGATATAGCAGTAGCAGAAATTCCTGGTACTACTCTGACAATGTTTTCTGGTATACCATCTATCCCAACTAGCTCTCAACTGCTAGATGGAGTCCACCCAGGGACTATTTCGACAGCATGGTTTGTTCCTATTTGTTTGTCCAAAATCCTATCTAGAATATCTTATGTTGAGTCTCAAAAAATTGATCATTCACAACAACATCAATTTGGGCAATCCAATCTCCAAAGACCTTTTTACCCTTTGAACAATAGACTGCCACCATATGGGGGGTAGTATGCCTTTTCATTGTTCCCTCTGAGAGAGCAACCATATGAGGGTTCACAACAAAATTCGGGTCAAGCTGGAATTGCATCCAGTGGTTGGGTACCAATACTGCCTCAACAACCAAGAGTTGTATATTCAATGCAACAAAATCAACCTCTTTCAAACATTCCCTCTACACCGGCTATTGTGATGGTGTCGCAAGTACAAGCACTGCCTGTTGTATGTCAACCTCAAGTCTCTCAGGTCGTAATACAATAGCCTCTTGTCTCCATGACTCAATCACAACCACCGATTAGTGGCTCCTTAACTAAAGTGACTCAAGCTCAAACGGGTACTATCACCCCTCATCTTGGTCAAACATCCAGTATTGGACAACATCAAATGGTCTCATAGCCATGGTTGGTGCAATATCAACAACTGCAATTCTAGCAAGCTTACCGAGGACCTGAGCTACAAAGCTTTGCAGGTAATGGGCAGCCGTACATTCAAAATTGTTATCAACAATCATATTATAATGGTTATGCCCATCAACCTTATCAAAGTTATCAGCATCAAATACATTATGCTGGTATGCAAAGACCCACTACTTAGGCGATCCCATCTTATCCTGGGTATGCTTTGCCAAACCTCAATCAACAATTGCCTTTCGTAGCAACTTTACAATTACAAATCTAAATCGGCTAATGAATGATCCAATTGCTTACACTGCTTGGTGGCCGGCAATTCCTCATAAACTTTAGTCAAATATTCCTAGATTCTATGGAAATCCGGGTGAGGATCCATCAAATCATGTGATGACCTTTCATCTGTGGTGCTCGTCGAACACTCTCAATGATGATTTAGTTAGGCTTCACCTTTTTCAAAGAATGTTAACTGGTTTGGCAGTGAAATGGTACATCGAATTGCCTAGAGCTTCATTTGATAACTTCATCACCCTTGCCACCACCTTTTAAACCCATTTTCAGCTACCCATAAGGTACGAAACAGGAACGGAGCTTCTTACCAATTTAAATTGATGATAGCCACTCACATATATGATCATATTCATGAGTGGCAGCGCTGTCGTCGAATGGTAAAGACATATGTTCCTAATCAGCTCCTAGCTGAATGGTTTGTTAAGTCATTGTTACCTTTTATTATAGAAGATGTGGCTAAGGGAGGAGTCGTCACTGAAGAGCAAGTCATTGCTCATGCACAATATCTATAGTTGATCTATACTTAGTCTGGCACACTCTATGAGAAAATTCCTAATGCTCCTTGTTACACAAAACTATCATCACCATGACTATTTGCAGTTAGTATGGGTCCATCATCACTTATAATGACCTCCTAAGAAAGTCTCAGACCTTAGCTCTTCATGTCAAGCTTTGCAATGAGAGAAAGACATTGAAAATCAATATTACTCTGGTTCTGCACTTTCTCTCACTTTTGCCTGCGGGCCCGCACCCTTTGTCCATATTACCTGCATATCTGCACGCTCTGTCTGTAAAGGGGTGGGTGTGAAACCCTGTAAAAGTCAGAAAGGCACAAGTTTATCCTAAAAAACTCACTTTTGGGTTAATTCTAGATGTTTCTAGAAGGATTTTGATGTGGATTGTTCGCTCCAAGGTGGTTCATGCATCCCAAAAGAGAAGGAGCTAATCCCTTGATAGGAGGAGCTATCCTTTGAAGGAGGGCTTTATCCCTTTGAAGGAGGACCTAGTAACTTCCCTCCATTGCACTATAAATTAAGGCATTGGGTCAGTTGCTGGAGAGGTTAGAAGCTGAACATTTTGAGGGTAAATGCTGATGGAATTAGGACTTCCTAATTAAACTTGAGAGAAGAGATCACATTCCTTTTGGTTTCATTGGGAAGTGAGTGAAGCTTGTCAAAGTAGAGGAGACTTCTTGTCAGACCCTAGGAGGAGCTTGTACAGCATCAAGGCACAAGTTGTACAGTTCTTCTTCATTTGAATTAATACAATCAGATTCATTTTTCTCAACAAATTGTCTTATGGTTTGTTTCATAATCTCCTTGATCATTATGATGAATATGATTTATAATATTGGCTTTTCAGGTGCTATTTAATCGTTTTCTTGTTTGTGTTTGCATAATTACACTTCAAGGATGCTCATTTGGAGCGAGGGAGCGAGGCTTCCACAAACTTTCTTTGGACCCAAGGTAGGCCTAAAAACACTTGTTTGCCTTTATTTTACTCGCATATTTAGAGAAAGATAGTTTTTGATTGGCTTGCTTGTCACTAGATATCAGTAGATACTAGGAAGGTCGATCTTGTTCGCAACCTCGACTCATTCCATGTGACAAAATGGCGACTCCGTTGGGGACTTGATTGTTTTCCTTGTTTTCCTTTGACTTGAGAAACTTGTCTTTTTGTTTCTGTTTTTGACTTGTTGTGTGTGGAATTGGGTAGATTTAGTGGATCTAGGTTTGTTTTTGATTTTCATAACTTTAGGAGAAGTCCGCACCCTGTGCTTGTATCACAGTGCATACCTCTACGCACTTTTACTTTGCACACAGAGAGGGCATGCACCTGTGCAAACTCTGAGCTTGTGGACCCTGCTAAATTTTTGAAAAATTTGATTTTTACTCTTTTAATTAGTTTTATTTTGGTTTATGTGTTGTTATCCTCTGCCCAGCCCTGCTTGTGACTTGTCAGAAACTTTCCTTGGTCTAATTTCATTGGTGTTAGGGTTTTAGGTGAAAGTCCTAGAAGTTTTGGTTGTCGTTCTTGATTTTCATTTTGGTCATGTAGTAGCTCAGAGCTTAGAAGCATAGAAGCCTCAGATCACCCTGGTTTTTATTGTCTTCTTGTGAGTCTGACCATTTGTAAAATCAACCCTTGTTGAGGAATCCATCTTGTGTTTTCTCTTTCCAAACTTTTGAAAAGCTTGTGTTAAAAGTTTGGATTTCACTTTTACAAAAAAGAACAAAAGATTGTTTGTTTTTGACTGATTTGTGATTCTGGACAAATTAGTCCTTGGTTTGCTTATTGCCAAGTAAAACATCCTTGAAAAGACAAAAATATTTTGTAAGCCTTTACTTCAAGTAGTTTCTTATAGTTTGTAGATCTTAAGATTTGCTTTGTTCATAGATTTCTCAAGATTTGTTTTAGTTTTCTTAAGACTTGCTTTAATCATAGTTTTAAGTGTTTTTTATATACAAAAATCTCTTTTGAAAAAGCTTGTTTTGGTAGCATTTGAGTGTTTGAATGAAAAAGGAAATTCTTGTGCAAATAACTAGTTGTCTCGTTTTGAGTGCATTGGAACAAAAACTCTTCTTTAAATTTGTTTGTTAAGAAAGATTTGCGTTTACACACATTTGCATTCTCAAACTCTTTCCTAACTAGAAGTTCATTGAAGAGAAAAGATTGTTGATCATCTTAAGTGCATCTTTTTAGTGATTTTGAGTCAAGTCTTCACATCACAAGTTTCATCTCCGCACCTCTTGACTTAATTAAAAACCAATAAAAATAATGCTTAAAGTAAAATCAATCTAGAAATATTTTTATTTCTAGGGCTCTATTACACCAGCATAACTTAGGCTAGTGTCTTGGAGTAGGGAGTACTTAACTCTCCAAGATAGTAAAACAAACAAGTAGTTGTATCTTGCGGTAGGAGAAAAATCCAATTGTTGCATCTATGCTATGGGAAAGATCCTCTTAAAGGAGAAGCACAAGATCATGTCCGAACCAGTGTCGGAATCAATCCTTCCTCATTGGGAACGACGCTAGATATTCATGTATTAGAAATGGTAAACCTCGGATTAACCATTGTCGAGGAGCCTAGGGTCACTTGTTGGTAAACCTTGGTTTATGTCAAGGAGCCTTCAAGGGGATTGAGCTTGTTACTCTGCCCTTGCGTGCGTATCGAATTGTAGACTGTTTCCCCAGGTATATTTGTTTCTGTTGGTAACCATAGTGACCATGTTCTATAGGATTCTTCTTAAGGTGACGGTGGCGGGAAGATCCCACTGTACCTGGAGCAGACGTCGGCTAGACTCACTTGGATTTTCTGGGGGGTTCTCTTCACTCGAGACGGTTAAGTGGAGAAACGTGTGCTAGTCTATTCATTAAGCAGGTTGTCGGGGTAACTGTTCCAACCGCTATTTCTGTATCGAATTCTGCGACATTGGATTTCATCACCAACTAGTGTTTTCGGTCCAGAAAGTTACTGTTTGTGTGTGATTGATCTCCTAGATTCTTTAGGTGTGTGATTCGATTTGTTTGGTTCTTTAGAGGCTTTAGGTGGTTTTCATTGAGATTTTACTTTGTTTGCGTGTGAAGTAGTTAAAGGTCTTTAACTGTGGCTGAATTACGAAGGAAGTCTCGTAGACTTCAGGGCCAACCTCCTGAGGACGTACCAAGCCAGCTTGAAGGCTTGAAAGTCCTTGTAACTCCTAGTGACTGTAGAGGTGGGTCACCTGAAGAAGGAGAACCTTCTTTGATGGTACATTCTGATTCTCAACCGTTAGCAATTTCAGAAGTTACTGGTAGTGTTGCATCTACTAGTGATATAGGTGAAGAACCTGAAATATCTAAACCCGAATCTGAAATTGCTGCTACTTTCATATCCGAGTTTGTTTCTCCAGCTTCTAGTGGTCCTAGTTCACCTAGGGTAGAAACTGTAATTACCCAAGATCTTCCTTCTGGACTTATAGCTATTGAAGAACTTTCTATTTCAGACATCGAAGAAAGATTTACTTTTCCAGAAGATCGACCTATCTTAGACCTTAGGAAGCGTGAATAAATCTTTTATAGTCCACCTAGGAGCAGTGCTTGGTATCGTTCATTGACTATGATTTTGGAAAACTCGGGACTAAGTTTTTCACCACCTCGTATATTTTATCACCCAGCACCTAGAGATTACTATCCTTTATTGAATATGTCTAGCCCGTCATCCATGTTTTCTCAATCTCCGAAAGCCTATTTGTACGGCGGTCCTTCTGTTCCCGCTGGGTATCAGTCCATATCTAGTACTTTTTCGGGAGCATCTCCTCAACCCATCGAACAGAAGTTATTAACTGGAAGTAGTGGTACTAAACCGTTGAGTGTAGAAGATATTCTCATGATGTTAGGTTCTCAACCTCAAGGTGGCCAGTTACCGCCTAGGGGGCAACCTCAAGGTACCCAGTATGTGCCTAGGGGGCAACCTCAAGGTACCCAGTATATGCTTGGGGGACAACCTCAAGGTACTCAGTTTGCACCTGGGGGACAACCTCAAGGACAGTACATACCTACGGGACAGTACGTTCGTCAAGGTCAACCCCAGACTCAATATGTACCCCAAGGTCAACCACAGTATCAATATGTACCCCAAGGTCAACCTCAGTATCAATATTTACCTCAAGGTCAACCCCAGTATCAGTACGTGCCTCAGGGTTATCAACCCCAAGGTCAGTACCCATCTCAAGGTTACCAACCACCTTCTGGTCAATCCTATTATCAACCCTACCCTCAACCCGGTTATGGTCCTCAATATCCTCAACCTGTTAGGGGTCCATACCCCGGAATGAATTTAGTGTGGGATCCATCTCAATCCCAGCAGGTCTTGCAACCGAATGTGCAGTGGTCATCTCAACCTGGACAACCCTTGGTTTCTGGTCCATCCCAACAACCTGTCCAGTCTACTGTTCAAACTTCTGCACCTTTTGTAGTTTCTTAGTCTGGGCCTAGTACGCCTCGTACTTTGCCTCAAACGTCTGCTACAACTACTACAACATCTACTCCATCTACCCCACCTTCTTCTGGAGTATCGACAACTCCGGTTTCTACTATCCCTGTATCTACTCCTCAGACATCTTTACCTTAGTCTGGACACATGGTCCACACTTCGGTTCAGATGCCTGTAGGAAGTATGGTTTTCACCACTCAACCTCAATTTAATCAACCTCTGTACCAAAAACAATACCAATACGGTCCTGCTACGCAGCAACCAACCTATCAGTATCAACCGTACCCTAGGTATACATATCAAAAACCTCAGCAACCCCAGTATGGTTTGGTTAATCCTGGTTTTCCAGGAGGACAAAATATCCCAAATGCGATTCCCATTCCTAGTTATCCTGGATATCCTCCTCCTGGGGCTGGTCTGCAGACCCGGAGTTTTAGGGACCCTAATCGTCAGTTACCGTTTATCGCAACTTTGGACTTGCCTGACTTGACGTGCCTTATGAACGATCTAATTAACTATCTTCAGTATTGGCTGCCAATGCTGCATAAGTTGCCCACTGATATTCCTAAGTTCGAAGGTAAGCCAAGAGAGGACCCATCGAACCATGTGATGACTTATCACCTCTAGTGCGTGTCTAATTCCATTTCAGATGATTCGATTCGTTTACATCTTTTCCAGCGCACTCTAATTGGTCTTGTGGCCAAATGGTACATCGAGTTACCGCGAGCCACTTTTTATAACTTTAGTCAGTTAGCTACCTCGTTTTAACTCATTTTCAGTTGCCAGTCAGATATGACAATGGCACGGAATTATTAACTTCATTAAAGCAGTCCACGTCCACTTACATTTTAGATCATATCCATGAATGGAGACGTCAACGGCATTTAGTGAAAGTTTATATTCTGGAGCAGATCTTAGCTGAATGGTTTGTAAAATCTTTACTGCCCAATATCACTGAGGATGTAGCTAAGGCCGGAGTAGTTACTGAGGAGCAAGTAATTTCTCAAGCACAGTACCTTGACTTAGTTTATACTTAGTCAGTTACGTTACACGAGAAGATCCCCGATCTACCCAAACAAAATCAAAGCGCTGCTGCTCCTTCAGGGTCTCATGCTGTTGATGGTATGATTGGTACTGTTAACACCAAAAGTAAGAAGAATTCTTCCAAGAATTCTTCTCCTATCATAACCTTGCCAGATTCCCCGACAGGAGAGTCTTCCGCGGAACTTTCTGCCAATATTCACGTTGTAGAGTCATCTATAGCTAAATAAAAATCCGGTGGTAAGAGGAAAGGGAAGAAGAAGAATAAAACAGATAAAAATTCAAAAGAGAAACCCGAAAAAGCAGAACCCACTGATGAAAAACGCAAACCTCGTTATCCGTGTCTCATCTGCGATGAAGACCATTATACTAGAGACTACCATCATCATGTAGAGGTTGCAAAAATTGTCAAAGGTTACCAAACTCCTGATGTCTTGAAGGATCCTTTTCCATCTCAAGACAGTAAGATGATAGGTTCATCCTCTAGTGCCAATGAAGAACCCATATTAACGATGTCCCATGTAAGTATTGCGACTCGATCGCAAGATTATGGCAGTAAAAGTCATGTTGATGGTAAAGAAGTAGAATCTTCTCATTCGAATCCATCAACCTCAGCTCCCAGTTCCGATCCACTACAAATCGAGAAACCTAACCCAGAATTAGTAATCAAACCGCCCATAAAGATTGTACCTCGAAAATATGCTTTCAATCCACATGCGAGAGCGGCTCAGAACTACAACATTGTTGAGGATTTCGTTGTTTCACCCTCAGCAATGTCGGCTTTGGAAGTGCTGCAATCATGTCCAGCACAACGCAAATTACTTTTGTCGGCTATAGGAGCTATTGAAATTCAGGACCCGAACCTTATAATCTTCGATCTAGAAAATAGTGCACCGCGCTTACCTCATCAGATGGCTGTCCAGATTCCAGTGATAGTCAAAAACAGGCTTGTTCATAGGACTGTGATTGATGAGGGAGCTTCCACGTGCATTATGTCGATACAGTGTCGGAGATCGCTTGGTTCTCCTTCACTAAATCAATCCCCGACAATTCTTAAGGCCTTTGATGGTCGTGGGTTTTATCTTTTCAGGATTTTACAGGATCTACCTATGGGGTTGAAGGTAAAACCGTTTCTACATGTGTAGGTGGTGATGCCCTCTGGATTACCACCTTCTCTTGGGTCGTAGTTGGTCTTATGCTATGACAGTTGTTGTCTCATCGGTCTTTCGGCTTATAAAGTTCCCTCATAATGGAAAGATCGTAACCATAGACCAATTTTCATACTTTTCATCCGACCCAGCCTCTGTTGAAAGCATTCAGCATGTTGGTAAAGCGATGATCCCTTATAAGGATGTTGGTGTAGGACTAGTTAAAGATTCTGGTTTACTGGGCACTTTTCCTTTTCCTCCTATCAAAGCATTGTCTTCTACTGCAACCATTCATATGATTTCATCAGGAACCATTGTTAATGATGATCCTTGGATCATACCTTCTGAATCTGAGATAGAATCATTTGGTTCTCTTATGCCTTTAAGTCTGTATGAACTTGCGTATCAAACTGTGCAGTCGTTTTCCGACCCAACATCAACCCAAATCGACTTAATGAATGTGGTCCATGAGGAATAATTTTCGAAATCAAACTCGGATTTAATAACATTTTCTAAACTTGTTCAAACGGATGAACAAATTCGTGAAATCCTATGCGTCGATGAGTTACCATGGGAATATCTTCATCACAGATCTTCGTTTTTACTCGAGAGCGATCATTTTGAAGATGATTTTTCATCAATCTTTACGACTGAATATGTTAAGGACGCTCAGAATCTAATGAAACATCATGATTCCGAGTTAAACTTGGGAAATATTTCTCGAAATATTCCCCTTGACATTTTAGTTAAGCCTGGAATTGTTGAAAACGTTCATATAGGTGCCTCTTGTACGGAAGATGAAATTCAAACATATAAGGCCCTATTTCAAGAATTCCGCAATGTGTTTGCCTGGTCATTTGAGGAAATGCCAGGAATTGACCCAGCAATTGTAGTTCATGAAATCAAAACTTACCCGGACGCTAAACCCATTCGGCAACGTTTGCATCAGATTCACCCAAGAAAAGCTGTTGTAATTAAAGCAGAAGTTGAAAAATTACTCAAAGCAGGTTTCATTTATCTGATCCCACTAACAGATTGGGTATCGAATATTGTTCCTATGAACAAAAAGCAAGGGACAATAATAATATGTATCGACTATAGGGACATTAATTGAGCATGTCCAAAGGACAATTACCCTACTTCCTATATCGATCAAATCATTGATGATTGTGCCAGCAGTGAAATTTTCTCCTTTATGGATGGCTTTTTCGGATACAATCAAATCAATATTCTACCTGCTGATCAACCAAAAATGACATTCATTTGTCCATGGGGGACATTTTCTTATTGCAAATTACCTTTTGGGCTCAAGAACGTCGGGGCAACTTTTCAACGAGCCATGTCTTATGCTTTTCATGATATCAAACACATTGTGCAACCCTATCTTGATGATTTGCCTACTCATTCATTACATTGAGCTGATCATCTCGTCCATTTAAGAGCAATCTTTATGAGGTGTAGGCATTATCGGATTAGGTTGAACCCCCACAAGTGTATTTTCTGTATTGAAACGGGTCGATCACTGGGGTTTGTTGTGTCGAAAGTCGGCATTCGTGTCGATCCCTCGAAGGTTGAAGCCATTATCAAATTTCCTCCTCCTTCGAGTCTTCGCCAACTCCAAAGTTTGCAAGGGAAAGCAAACTTTTTACGTCGATTCATCCCTAACTACACCGAGATCACAAAGGGTATTACCCGGTTGTTGAAGCATAATACTTCATTCTTTTGGGACGAGATAGCTGAGAAATCTTTTGATGTGCTAAAACACGCGTTGACCCATGCACCATTGTTGCATCCTCCCAACTACAACCAGGATTACTTCTTGTATCTCGCCGCCTCCTATTCCACCATTGGAATCGTGTTAGTTCAGGAAGATGAATTCGGTACTGAACATGTGATATATTACCTTAGTCGAACGTTAAGTCCAACTGAGCTAAAATATTCACATGTGGATAAATTGGCATTGGCAGCTGTTCAAGCTGTCCAACGATTTCGTCATTACATTTTACTACGTAAGACTACAGTTATTTCTGATTGCAACCCTATGATCTATATTTTGACCAAGCAATTGCTGGGGGGCAAGTACTCCAAATGGATTGTCATCCTGGAGGAGTTCGACTTGGAGTTTGAAAAGTCTAAGTCAAAGAAATCTTTAGTTTTTGCGGAATTAATGTGTGACTTCCCGCGTGCTGACACGGAAAATGTGGCGAAGGAGCCCATTGCGGATGAATCCTTGTTTCTAATCAGCACTTTAGATCTGTGGTAGGGGGATATCATCGTTTATCTCCAAACCTAATCCTTTCAACCAGATATTTCATGATCAGAACATCGGAAAATACGATTCCAGTCCCAACAATTCAAAATTATTGGAGATACTCTTTATCGTCGTGGGGCGGACTCTATTTTTCAACGTTGTTTGACTCATGAGGAAGCTGAAAGGGTCCTAAATGACTGTCACTTTGGAGTGTGTGGCATTCATATGTCTGGGTATGCCATAACCCAAAAGATACTGCGTGCTGGCTACTTCTGGCCTTCTATGTTTAAAGATTGTATCATTGCGGTCCGAAAATGCCACAACTGCCAATTTTTGATCAAAAGATGCATGCTCCACCTGCTCCTCTTCACCCTATAATTGGCGTTGGTCCTTTTGCCAAATGGGGTATCGATTTTATTACATGTAACCCTCATTCGGCCGGGGGGCATGTGTATATTATCCTTGCGGTAGATTATTTTACCAAGTGGGCCGAGGCGATGCCTACATTTGAGGCAGAAGGAAAAACAACTGCGATTTTCGTATTCAATCATATAATTGCTAGGTTTGGTGTTCCATAAGCAATTATCACTGATCATGGGCATCATTTTCGAAGCGTTATGATGACTGAACTTACAGGCCAACTTGGCTTGCATCACGACAGTTCAACTCCTTATTATCCACAAGCTAATGGCCTAGTTGAAGCCATCAACAAAGTTCTAGTCATGATGATCCGACCAATCATTGGCATTCATGAGTCGAATTGGCACAACGTGCTATTTTCAGCGCTTTGGGCGTATCGAAGCTCAGTAAAAACATCAACAGGTTTCAGTCCTTTCCAACTAGTTTATGATTTGGAAGTTGTGTTACCTATTGAGTGCGAAATCCCGTCATTGCGAATGGCCGTCGTGTTACTTCCAGCCACTTCCGAAGAGGAAAGACGTTTGTTATACTTGGCTCAGCTAGATGAGAATCAACGCGATGCTGCATTAGTGATCGAATCTCATGCAAAACGTATTAAAGCTCAGTATGATCGAAATTTGACCCATCGAAATTTTTCGGAAGGAGATCTAGTCTTATTGTACGATCAGGAAAATGATAAATTAGGCGCTAGAAAATTCGTGCCTATGTGGCATGGTCCCTATATTGTCAAGCGAAATCTAGCAAAAGGGGCCTATGAATTGGTAGACTTTGACGGGGTCTCTTTAGGTAAACCCAGAAATGGTCTTTACCTGAAGAGGTATTATGATTAAAATGAGTGTGGAGATTTTTTAGTTAGGTTAGTTTTCCTTCTAACTGGTGTGTTTTAGATTAAAAAGTGTGCTTAGCTTAGAGAGTGTTTTTCGTCGTTATTCTCGCTTATCTTGGTTTTACTCTTGATGTTGCAGATGTCGATGCCTCTCCAAACGTACATTGGTTTCACTGATGGTGCTTGTCGTAGTACATGGAATATTTCTTCCGCAGCTTGGGTTATCTATTCGCCCTCTGATGAGTTGGTATCTATGCATGGGGCAAGCCTGGGTCAAATAACAAATAACATCGTAGAGTATAGTGCAGTGATTGAGTTATTATCTGAATCTATTTCATTTGGGATTCACAGTTTGATAGTGAGGTTAGATTCTGAACCCATTGTATTACAGCTTAATAGAGTATACACCATTAGAAATCCAGTTTTATTGAGATTATTTTTGAGAGTGCGTCTCTTGGAACGTGAATTTGACTATATTGAATATCAGCATATTCCAAGATCTTTAAATACATTAGCAGATGCAATTTCTTCTCAAATGTTAAATAGACATGTGCAATAATCATACAAGTAAATTTAAAAACATTCCATAACATGTTTAAAAAGATAAGCCGGTAATAGTGATATCATATAACATAGGAGTGTGTCAAAATATACATTGTGCTCGATCATAGGTTGAAAAACACTTTATGATCAGAAAAAATGATAAGTACAAAAAGCAAAAATGTCATATGCGACTACAATAGGCGATCATCCCATCACTGGTGATGATCTCGATATGAAACCACTGCACGGGCCATCTTACAAAGGAACCTCCTAAAAGGTCCTGGGACCCCAATCACATAGCGCTGAAGTCGACGAGGGATGTCATCTATGCTGGTCTCTAGAATGTCCCCTGTCAGGCGCTCTAGATGGTTCTCTAACTCGGCCAAAGTCTCTGCTGATTCGTCCTGTGGGGCTAAAGCCGGTGCAACTGGTTGTTTCCTCTCGTAGGGCCGGAGAGCGGCTGGTCGCCGTAGGCCCACATTTGCATTTGAAACTTTTACTATCAGTTTTGGGGCGAGATAAAAACAAAAAAAATTTAAATTAGGAAAATGTTGAAAATGATTTTACCTAAGTCATCCCATTGCTCTCCTGGCGGAAGAGCCATGTCTGGGTCCCCACGAAAATCAACCCCAGCATACAGAAAGTCCTGGATAGAAAAAACTTGGTTCTCCAACCATTGGAAATACTTAGGTTTGAACCGAACTGAACTGCAACCCATCACATCAGTTTGGGCTCTCGAGGAAGCCCAGCTCCAACAGTAAGGTGCTGTGAGATCAACTTAGAAACCCTCTCTAGACCAAAACTCACAACTATAGCACCATATCCAAAAGTCTTTAGTTGTCTGTTTTTGGCCCTGGTCAGTTGGCCCTTCACATTGGCCAACAAAACATTGCACCAGTTGAAAATGGTGACTCAAAAGCAATCAACTTCCATCCGCATTTGGGATCCAGTGGCTATGTGTAGCGCTGCGCTACCGCAGAGTCTGGTAACTATAAACCCAATAACCATGAGTTCAGGACGGGATATGGTTTTGATATCTATCCCTTTGTCTCGGTTCTGGACGTTGCAGTACTCTAGCCAGAGGCTCTCGACAGACTGGCCACCTGCCCTAGCCTCGAATAGAGTCAAATGTTCACCTCTCCTAGGCAAACCAGTCAAAAAATATATATCCGCTGGCTCGATTTTGAGCTGGTGCCCACCAATAAATAAGCACTAGTCCTGTATACTCCATCTATCAACCAGCCACTGCAAAAAGTCCACCTGGGCCCTCATGCCAGGTATGGCCCAGAATTTGTATAAGCCACATGCTTTCAATGCATTAATCAAAGGTTGATGATTCATCGCGACGAGGTCTACATCCTCATGCTCCCGTTCTCGCCAATCAAGCATGATGTTTATCCTCCATCCAAGTAAAAAGGCGAATTAGAATGCATAAAATTGGTTTCTTTGGGTAATTTTTGAGTTAGTTAGGTTTTTACAAACCTTTGCGCAGGGTACGCACCCCCTTGTTAGGGACAATGCATGAGTCCTGCACCTTGCCTTCACGGCAGGTGCATACCCACAACTTTTGCCCCATTGCAAAAAAGTTGGGGTACACGGGTCCCCTGTGGTAAACCCGCGGGCCCCCGCGCACGGGTTTTGAAACCTAAAAACCTCCTAAAAATGAAAAATAAACCCCTAAAAAACAATTTCAAATGGATAGAAATGGAGAGTAGGATGACGTGGATTACCTGGAGGAGACAGCGTTCGATTCCGACAGATGGATTTTCTGCAATCTTCACGGGAAGTTTATGGTGAAAAGCCCTTTTTTTCTCACCCAAATCTCAAACGGTAAAAATGAATGGTAAAAAGTCCTTTTTATAAGTTTTTTGGGTAAATAAATTCCAAATTTTCACTTTGAAAAGGTGTTTTTTGCGACATTTTTACCCATTTTTAAACATGTATGAATAATGTTTGAGTTTTTGTTGAGGATAACGAATTTTTTAGGCATAATCAGTCATTTTCAATGGAAAAAACATTAGAGTCACCTTTAAGCTCTTTTCTGACTCCTAAAACATGAAAAGATTGCCGAGTTTTTCTTTTTAATCTCGTTAAAACGGAACTAAAAAGACGGTCCTCTTACAACCCTTTTCTAACCATAAAAACATGAAAAGATCGCTGGGTTTTTGTCATTTCAAATTCGATATTGGTCATAAAATGACGTGTCGTTGATCGCTTTTTTACTTTTTCGGATTAGAGGCACTAATTACGAAAAGTACTCCTTGGTCGTAAAAGATCAAGCGGTTCTCTCAAGTATTATTTTATACTTTTTTTGGGCTTGGGAGACACAAATTTACGAAAAAGGTCAAACCTGGAGTCTTCTTAAGTTTTTTCAGACTCTCTAAAAATGAAAAATGCCGAGTTTCTCCTATACTAGACTCGTTAAATTTCGACAGTAAAGGACCTGCTCAATTACAAACAGGAACGGACCACTCCTTCTTAGGTTCGAATTTAAACTAAGTTGGACTCATCCGAAGGATGAGCTTATAATCAAGCATATGTTATCCTCCTCAAGCTTGTAAAAAATAAAGAGGTACTTGCCAAAAATGGTGGGGGAAAAGAGAGAAAAATGAGCTTGTTTTTCATACTTTGTAACCACTCTTGAACATGACACTTTCATTCACCTGGGTTGGGAAATCCTTTACCTAACAGTTGATCAAGCCACATTGAAAGTCTTCAGCTTGTTTCTGGGTATTAACTTTGGATCAATTGTCACCAAACCATCTGCTGTGTCGTTATGTGTTCAAGAGGTCAGTGCGAATAAGCCATTCATTTACAAAAATATCTATCATCCATCTTGACCATCCTTGAGTCAGTCCTTGCACCCAAATTTCTTCAAACTTGATCTATGATTTCGTGTCGTAGGCTTGCCTACGATGGATCACTTTCTATCGACTTCAGCTCTTTATCTAGAAAGATGATCTAGAAATCGCCAGTACCTTGGGATCTGCATGCCTCAATGGCAGGTCTCCCGTATTCGATGATAGGTTGCATCATTGACCTTCGATCAAAAGATTCTGTGACATGTTCGACATCGACACATCTAATCACATCTCATTGATTGTACTGAGTACTTTGAGAGCCATTGTCATTATTGGTGGTTTCTCTCACACTTGTTAACAGTTTACATCATCGACTGGTAATCAAGTGGTTTCTACCATGTTCAACTTCGACACATTCATTCGCATGGATAGAATCGTACTATTTCGGGAAGTAGAAATGAAGACCCTGGATCTAGTTTCCACCATCCGGGCTGCGAGGAATTTTGTATTCATTATATTGTAGAATATTCATAAACAGATGGCTGCGTCCATACTGTGTCTACATGTGTCTATACTTGTGATGTATTACAAGATCGTTCCTATATCAGAGCAGTAGTCAATTTTCTAGTTAGTTTTGATCTGAGTATGGGAATGCCTACCTTAGTGATGATATGATCTCATATATATATTTTGCATTTGAATTTTTTTATAGGTTCCAA
Source organism: Pinus taeda (assembly GCA_000404065.3). Classification (NCBI taxonomy): domain Eukaryota; kingdom Viridiplantae; phylum Streptophyta; class Pinopsida; order Pinales; family Pinaceae; genus Pinus; species Pinus taeda. The sequence goes on along the minus strand of APFE030609540.1, from coordinate 43,883 downwards.
CCGGGCTCTCCGCAAGATGATCCTCGAAATGATAAAGTACTTCACTCTTCCTAAATGATAAATGAAAATCCTCATCTACTACATATTTTGCACTTTAGGGGGCAATCTGTTACACAAAAATATCGTCACCATGACTATTTGCAGTCAGTATGGGTCCATCATCACTTATATTGAGCTCCTATGCAAGTCTCAGACCTTAGCTCTTCATGTCAAGCTTTGCAAATGAGAGAAAGACATTGAAAATCAATAAAACTCTGGTTCCGCACTTTCTCTCACTTTTGCCTGCGGGTCCGAACTCTTTGTTCATATTACCTGCGTATCTTCTCGCTCTGTTTGTAAAGGGGTGGGTGTGTACCCCTGTAAAAGTCAAAAAGGCGCAAGTTGATTCTAAAAAACTCACTTTGGGTTAATTCTAGATGTTTCTAGAAGGAATTTTGACGTGGATTGTTCGCTCCAAGGTGGTTCATGCATCCCAAAAGAGAAGGAGCTAATCCCTTGATAGGA
>APFE030609540.1:0-32289 GCA_000404065.3 Pinus taeda | reverse complement strand
ACCCTATAGAGGAGAAAATCAGTATGCATCGCACCTTGTACACTAGGAAGGTGATATGCATCGCACCCTCTGCATTGAGCTTTTAGTATGGTCCAGTTTTGACCATTTATGAGTAGTTTTCAGTAGATAACTTCTGGGAGATGATGTGATTAGTTGACCTTGTTCCTTTAGGCAGTGAAGCAACACTTTTAGGGACTTAGGAGCCCTCAATTTATGGACATTTATGATTGGGGTTGAAGTGCCCAAAAATGTCTATAACAACTGGGTCTTGGGAAATGTTGTTGTATGGGTAGGCCACTGGTGATGGATTTTTCGAAGTGGGAAGTGGGTGAATGAGTTTGTTGTGATTGTGGAGTGAATTGTGGAGTGGGGAGGATGATGCTCGGGTTCGGGACCACTGCGAGCTTTATAGAGAAAGATGGCAGGTACAACTCAATCCTTTCTTCCTGCAGAATAGAATCTATGCTTCCCTCTTATGCTGGGTCCGACCCAAGCATTGGTGATGCATGTGATGTTGGCTGTGTTCCATTGGTAGGAGTGCTTCCCTTTGCCCAACCGACTGACTCAACTTCTGTTTCCACAATCATTCTTTGCCGGCCTGATAAGAAGGTCTCGAACATGGTCGCGGAGGTGGAGTCTATGTGCGGGGATGAATCTTGCAACTGATGTAAAGCGGTGGAAGTGGTGGTGGGAATGTCTTGAAATATGGTGGCTGCAAAGATTGAGTGCTCGGCCTCATCAGTAAGGTTGACAACCAGGGGTGGTGGAGCAGTTTTCGGCTTTTTGATTGCTGGACTACGGATAACTCATTTTTTCTTTTGCTTGGGGGCCGTTGGCTGCGAAGGAGCCTAGGCTACTATCGTGGGGAATTTCATGGCCAGGGGTGTTGTGATAATAGGGGAAAACATAGTATATCCTTGAAATTGGGCCAAATAATTTCTCTCACCTGATTGTCCTTCAAAACTAGAAATTGTTCGTTTGAGCTTGAACATCTTCTCCTCCATCTGAACCACCATTGGGTGGAGGTCATCTTTGGCTAGCCGCTTCTTGTTGCTCTGTGAAACACCTCCCCCTTGTGCTTGCTACTTCAAGGCTTTGAAAATATAGTTGTATTTCCCATCCGTGATTTCTCAAGCCACTCCCACCCATGATCCCACCTCATTGTGCAACGCTTACGCCGTTAGCACAAGCCTCTCTGACCTTATCTTAAATGTATCCTAGTGGACACACCGTGGTCTAAGGTAGGTGTGTGCATGTGAAGCTCCGAACCAAAGTTATTCTAGGAATTCATCCAGCAGATCCTTTGGTATCCTCTCTACTGACCTTATAGTGCCTAGCATCTGCTCATACCAGTCCTTGAAAGCTATCTCATTTATCTCCTTTGTGTTGGGGTCTCTTGATGCCCTCCATGGGTCATAACAGAGTGCTATCAGTTGGCCTTCGACAATGGTCGCCATTCTAATTTCCTTTAGCGGCCTCCACTTCCACATTGCCAATGACATCAAATGTACTCGAACATGAAACTAGTACCCCACCTGTACACATCTTCACAAGCTTCAAATAGCTCATTGAGAACAAATGTAGACCAGTTAAGTACCTCTCCCTGGAAATAATGTTCCGCAACCGAAATTGTGTCCAACGTGCATTCATTCTTCATAAAATGTCACATTGTCTTGCATGCTATGATGTAGCAGGAAAAACTGATGTCAATCTTATTGATCAAATCTAGCTTCTCTCCTCTTCCACCCCGCTCACTCCCATATCTTGCACTGATGTTATCTTCAGTCTACTTCTTAGCTCTCTTAGCCCCTATCTGAAATGCTATGCTATATTCCTTCCATCCTGCTGATGGCCCTGTTAGAAAATTGATATCCTCCACATGGATGGGATACTCCTTGTCCAACCACAGTGATCCTCCATGCATCTTGCTCGCTAAAAGTTTGGTAGACTGCATTGTGGTGAATTGCTTACTGAATACAGGTAAGCTTCTCAAATGGAGTAGCATCAATGTATGTATCCGTTTGAAATCCTCCCTAACCTGGGAGGTCTTGGTGCCATCCTCCCTTTGGAAATCCTCTGGATAAAATTCTCTTTTCAAGGTTGGGAATTGGAAATAGTCCATAAGATCATTGTTGACTAGATTCTCCTTGTCATATTTTCCATACAAATTGTCGACCACTGATATTATTTCATCTAATGTGTCTTGTGGGACTGATACAATTCCTTTCGCCATCACCTTTCACCTTTGATAAAAAATTTGCACTAGAGGTTTCTTGCTTTTGTGTCTCTGCATCTGTTCTTCAGAGTAGACTTGTAATTCTCTTGCTATCTGCAATTGGACTTCTGGAATTCCTTTCATTATCCTACGAGTTAAGTAGCCGGACTTGACATGACGTTTCTTGACTGACTAGACCTTAACAACTAATTAATCCGGAAACTTTCCCCATGTGTTCTAGCTATACCTTTCTGCCATCAGCCGACCTGGACGTGACAACCATGACGTGGACTGGGAAAGTAAAGAGTGGCTGCATGGCATATTTATTTTTCCATGATGGGGTTATTTATTAACTAAATTTATGCTTAATGGGAAAAGATTTTGGCAGCTCCTACTTTGACAGTTACATTATTAGTTACTTAATATGGAAATGAATATCAGTACGACAGAAATGACGGGTACAGTGTGTGATCATAAAGGCTGGAAAAAGCATGTGCCCATGTGTACCTTGTTGATTGGGATTACATGTGTGACTACTAATTCTACCTTTTCTTCTCCCCCCGACCACAAATGTGTTGCGACGTGCTAAATTTTTTGCCACAACCTTATTGTCTTTTTGCTTATTTCTATGATAAGATGATGAATCTACCTAGTGGCTTATTATAGCTAACTAATTATTATTACTTCCTATCTACTTGCAAGCTCGTTTCCGAGTCTCCCCCCCCTTTTTTTGAGTTATGTCTTGTAGAAGGGATTCAAGGTGTGTGCCATTCACCCATCCATGCATCATGACTCCATCCAGTTGTGCGAGCCTCATTTCTCCCAAATCTCTAATTTCTATGACAATAAATGGGCCCAACTAGTGCATCTACAAATTCCTTGGGAACTTCTAGAACTTGTTGTCGTATAGTAGTACTTGCTCCCCTACTTCAAAATACTTCCTCCTGATATGCCTATCATGCCAAGATTTTTTCCTTCTCCACTGACTGATGAAACTCAGCCAAGAACTGGGTTTCGTCAAGTTCCATCAGTTGACTCAGTCTGTCCCATAAGGAAATATTGTCCGTCATCCCCATGGCTTCTGATATGAACATGCTTGTTAAAATGAATTCTACCGGTACCACCACTTCCCTTCAATTTACTAGTTGAAATCAAGTTTTCTTATGAAGTCTCTTTACTGTTGTCCTGTATCATCCTTTTTGGTTGATACGACCTTTGTTAGCCCTTTCTCCAGTATTTTGTTGAATGCTTCTATTGCTATGTTGGCTTGTGGGTGATATGAGCTACTCTTGTTATGATGAATCATGAAAGTCTTCAGCAAGATCTCAATGGTTTCGTTCAGAAAGTGCGTTCCTTCGTCGCTTGTGAGGCTCCTCGGGCATCCAAACCTTGAGATGATGTTCTCGAAAATAAACCTTGCAACTGTTTCTGCTATACAGTCCTTGACGGGTGCTTCTCCTGCCCACCTGGTGAGGTATTCTGTTACGGTTATTATGTATCTCACGTGTGAGTGCCTCGCTAGTGGTTTAATGGGTGCAAAGAAGTCTACTTCCCATTTATCAAATATTTTCACTATGTGGATGGGATTGAGTGGTAGTTCATCCTGTCGCGAAGGCTTTCCAACCCTTTGAAAGGTGTCACAACTCTTATAAAATTCTTTAGAATCTCTATGAATAGTTGGCCACCAGAGTCTTGCTTGTAATATTTTTCTTGCGGTGGATTTACCTCCCACATGGCCTCCTGTGAACCTCGCATGGCATTCCCATAGCACATCCTTCCGTTCATACTGGAGGACACAAACCCTCAATATTTGATCTAAACCCATCTTGTAGAGGTGTCCTGCGATCAGCTGGTAATCTGTTGCCCTTACTACCAAGTGTCATTTCTATGCTGCCGTATATCCTTCTGGGCAATGACCTGTTGGTAGTAATGTGGTGATCTCTTCTAGATGATCTGGGACTACCTCTATTCTGAATAGGTTGGCGTCAGACAATCGATCATCCATTGCTCCTTCATTCTCCCTGTCTCCAGTTGCGACAAGTGGTCTAGTCCCACATTCAGTCTGTAGGGTTTTATAACCACCTCGAACATAAATTCCTAGAACAACAAGAACCATCTACATATTCTCCCTTCTAGTACTAGCTTGTTTACCAAGTATTTTAGCATGGAATGGTCTGTAAAGAATTTGAATGGTGTGCCCAACAAGTAATGCCTGAACATTTGGAGAAAATAAACCATTTCCAGGGCTTCTATCTCGATTGTTGTGTAGTTTCTCTTTTCATCTGACATCTTTTTGCTAGCATAATACACTGGGTGGTCCATATTCTTCTCCCTTGACTATGCTAAGACTGCTCCCAACGCTATACTTGACGCATCGATGTGCACATGGAACATTTTGTTCCAATCTGGATATACAAGTATAGGGGCGCTTACCAACGTTTCCTTTAACCTATTGAGAGCTATTTGACAATTCTCAGTCCAAATGAACTCTTTTGTCCTCTTCAACAATTTTTCCATCGGGGTTGTGATTGATCCATAGTTCCCAATAAATCGCCGGTAGTACCCTGTATGATCTAGAGTTGATCTTAATTGTTTTACGTTGCGCGGTGGTTACATGTGGACAATTTCCACAACCTTCACTGGGTCTACACATACTCCATCCTTGCAAATGATATGGCCTAGTAGTGTTCAAAATGGGACTGCAAAGACACATTTCGAGAGGTTTAAAGAAATCTGCAGTTGTCTGCACCTTTCAAACATTACTCTTAATAAGTTGGTGTGTTTTTTTAATAGACTATACACTTTATTGTCATCCATGCACACCTCTAGAAATCTATGAATATAATCTTGGAATGCATCTATGACAATCATTGAGAAGACCATTGGTGCATTATTTAGTTCAAAAGACATCACATTGTATGCATATGATCCCCACTCAATAGTGAATGTTATTTTATTTTATCTTCCTCAGCTATTCAAACTTGGTTGTAGCCTGAAAATCTGTCCATAAATAAATATGCTTCATTCCCCACCACATTGTCTAGGACCTCATCACTGAAAGGTGTTGGGAACAGGCCATGCACAGATGTGTTGTTGAGGCTTCTGTAATCAACACATACTTTGATTTCGGTTGCAACCTTATTGTTTTGTATGACTATCGGGCTTATCCACTCGGCTTAATCTACAAGAAATATAATTCCTACTTTCAACATTTTGTCAATTTCCTTCTCAACTTTATCCTTCACTCTTGGGTTCAATCTATACGGTCTGTGCCTTATCGATCGACAATCCGGTCTCAGAACAATCTTGATTTCTCCTATGTCTCATTTTATCCCCTTCATCTCTGCTACTAAAGCTTGAAATAGGTCCTGGTATTCATGTAATAGGTAAAAAATTTCTTTTGTGGTCTATTCGTCCCAGTAGTCTCCCACATATGCCACTTTGGTCTTATCCTCTGTCCCATTTTGTTTTCTCAGCTTCATTGGTAGAAGGTGGGCACCTTCTTTTGAGGGGCTCTCCCAGATGTCTCTCTCTCCTTCCATTTCCTCGAAGGTTAGGTGTCTCAAGCCATCCAACCCATCCTCCTCTGGCTCTGCGTCCACCTTGTCACAAGTTGTTTATCTTGGAGACTCTATGGCATACAAACATTATAGAAAATTTTCATCGGGCCATCCTTCAACCAACTGCCTTGCGGTGAACAGAACCCCTTTTATCGCTTGGAGTGCCTCTATCATGTGTTTCTCGTTACTTCTGAATGAAAAATTGCTAACAAAGTGTACCTCCAAAGCATCCCAATCTGCCATTTGCCGATAGAGCTTCTCTTGCACATACAAAGCTTGAGGGATAGTTCCCAGGGTATGTATAAATGTGTGTACCCATCGATCCTTCGGTATTCCCTAGTTTTTCCAATTGGTTATGCAATCTTAGATGTGCTTCTCGGGACTTGAATCCCCCTTGTATCTTGCCTTATCCTATGGTCGGTCTTCCTCTTGAGAAAATATTTCCTTCATGGCTTGCTTGATGCTCGTCCATTCTCTTAGTGCACTGCGGTGCGTCTTCCACCATCTTGCCGGTGTTGCCATGAGGGCGATATCAAGAAAGGAAATATTTTGATCCTCCCTCATTTCCTGGTCTACCCTGTTCAAGAAGATGTCCACAAATTCAAGGCCATAGTACTTGGGATAGTGGCTTACCTCCGTTCCTATCCAATTTACTCGGTTTATCATTGCACAACATCTAGTGGTTATTTCGTATGCACCTTGCTCCCATGCATCCCATGCAGCTTCCAAGCCGGTCTCTGAATTTTGCATACTTCTCTAGCTGACAGATCCCCCTGCCATGGGATTTATGTAATCTTCCCCCTTACTCACTGTGAGCGTGTATAGCTGATCTAACATTCCTGGTTCATCCCTATCATCTACTGGTTCTGTGAATCTAGGTCCTTGATAGGGGTAAGGGTTGGATCACCCTTAGTCCTTCTACTTCGAAAATCATCAGTTCTTTCTTTAGGTCTATGATAGCGTAGTTCTCATAGGCCCAATCGATCCCAAGGAGCACCAGGTATGGGTCCTTATCCCCCATGATGTCAATCACCTTGAATTTAGTGTGCATCTTCACCCCCGCCACATTGACTTCCATGTTCTCCAACCTTCCAATGGGAAGTATACAATACTGGTTTTCCATTCTTAGTTGAATTAGCGAGTATTTTAGTTGTGGCTTCCCCATTGCCTCCAATGTTTTTGTAGGTAGGATGTTCACATCCGACTCCAAGTCTAACATTGTGTCCCTTATCTAGAAACCTACAACCTGCACATTGATTCAAAACTCCTTGTTGCTCCTTCTCTTGTTCCGTTTCACTCTTTTGGAATTCTTTCTCGGCAAACCGATGAGTGATCGTCAACCTCCCCATCTTCTACGGATAACACAACCTTCAAACTTTCTGCAACTCCTTCAACATGCTTTCAACCTCGACAATCTACAGGAATAGTTTAAACCACTCTTCAATCGGTTGGTTGTGATCAAGCACATGATCTTGCAATCTCTGGTTGTCTCTTTTCTCAGTCATCCCCTTGAGAAACTTAGCTGCTTCCTGATAATACACCTTTTGGCATTCAAGCTGATATACTTTCTGTGGGAATGTCGCTTTAATGATCAAGGGTGGGTCCACTATGTTATGATCCTCCCCTGTTTTATTTCCTTCTCAGGTGTCTATATTAATATTGGTTGCGGGAATACCATCCTCGGTCTGAGGTTGGGGATTAACCAAGTTAGCCCCCCTTCACCCGGTACTTTCTTCCCACTTTGCAATGAGTTCCGGACAATCCTCCATGGCATGGGTATTAATCCTGCACTGTGAGGACCAAGGTCGCCTCGGGAGTGGGCATTCCCTGGCGACATGCCCTTCCTGGTCGCGGTTGTAACACCCTACGAGCCCTCTTTCTCTTGTTCTCCCTCTCCCATTTCCTCCTCGTCCTCCCTGATTTGACTCATTAATTCTAAACGTAGATCTGTCTAGCCATTTTGCTAGGGCATCCAGTGCTCGACATTGATCGGTGTGATGCGTTGTAGATTTGTAGAACTCACAGTAGTTGTTATTGGGGACGTTGGAGTACTTTTTTAGTAGCGGGTACATCCATGGCAGGTGTCCATATATTCTACGTATCTCGTAAAAGTCTTGGTTATTCCTTCCCAGAAAAGCCCCTTACGCTCCAACTACCTCAACTCTTGCAGTTGGTGGGGCCCATAACGACCCGACGACCCCTCTTGGGTGATTGATTCCTCACAACCTTGAGAATTTTGTCGCAACATGCCCCTCTATCATGCAATGGGTGCACCATACGTTGGGTCTAGCTAGCTGTACGGGTTGAAGATCCTTCAGTTTCTCTGTTAAAGTCGCAATTTGATTCTGAAGGCCCATGATCAACAGATCTTGCAAACTTGTCCCTTCCTGTTATTCATGAGGGTACCCAACCATGGCTTCTATCTGAGAGGCTTGCTCCAAAGCATCTAGAGGGTTCCGATTTTATGTTGCGTCAATGGTGTTCTGGTTAAGGGAAAAAGTGCCTTGATAAATCAGTCCGCCTGGTGATTCAGGTCCAAAGTGTAACTCAACTTGGAAATGGCATCCTTAAACCTTTGCATGAGCTCCCAAGCCGTCTGACCCTCCTTCTACTTGATTTCCCACAGCTCTGATAGCCCCCGCTGGTCTGTTTGTGGTACTTTGAATTCCTGCATAAATCCTTTCTTGATATCATCTATCGTGGGGTTCTCGTTTTGATCTACCCATTTTATAAACCAATGCAGATCCATCTCCCTCAATGTGGTCTGAAATTCCACTATATTGACATTTTCTGGAGTCTGATGTGCTCTCCAAATAGCTTCACAGAGATACCAGTGCTGCTCCACATCATCATTTCCCCTTCGCATAAATTCTGGATATCTAGTAAACGATCCTACCATATTGACTTGGGTATGAGCTAACAACACAAACCCTTTGTTCCTTGGCTGATGGGATCCCTGTAATCCTAAGTTACTAATACTACTGGTTCCTTCGTTGCTCCCAATATTAAAACTGACCTTATATTTCTTTCGTGCACTATATACTCGTACTGCCTTGGCTAAGCTAATAACAAATTCCTTCGGATTGTAACAAGGTACCAGGGGAAGATCGGGGGATACACCACTGGTATCTTAGGGGTATTTTTGCTAACTCTTAATGTATTCTTCTCCTTCATTAAATAATCTCCTCATCACATCGCCCATGTCCTCTTATTTTTCTCCGCCATACCCACTCGGCTTTTGCTCTTGCGATCTCCCTTCCACAACCTGCAAGGAAGATCCCTCTTCATCCCTCTGGCTCCTATTGCTCCTATCACCATTATTGCTCTACCCAACGTCTTTCTCTCCTCCCTCCTCGACTTGTGGTTTCCCCATCACCGCTCTTACTTGGTGTGGGCCCATCCTCTTTTTCCTCAGAGTCTGAATCACTCTCACCTGCCACTTATCCGCTAGCAGTGCTCTCCTCTCCACTCTGACATATCTAGCTTTCTTCAATTCTTCCACATCGATCCCTTTAGAAGCATCTCTATCCCTCAAATAGAAGCATCCCTCCCTTAAATTTCTTCCCCTGGTATTGGGGTTTTACGCTTCCATCCCTCTAGTGGGCAAGGGTAGTAATCCTTCTTCTACCATAAACATCTTAATCCACTTTGGTACTTACCTCATCAATCTTCCTCTCAATCGAGAGTGAATACCACTTCTGCCTTTTAGAAATACTGATAACTCTCAGCAACAAACTAAACTATATATCCTTCCAACGTAGTCTTTACCCAAAAATTGACTGCTCTAGTCAGATCACTATCTAATTGTTGAAGCAGTGCGATATCCGATGGAGTCCAGCTATGGCGAACTATCATCGACCCCCCTGACTAATGCTTACCCTTCAGCGTCCTTAACCAATTGTACAGGTCTTTTGGAAACTTGCACCAGAATATCTCATATTGATCGTTGGTACCATAAGCATAAAAAATCCCCTCACTCACCTTGTTGATCGGTCGATTTCGGTAGGTAGCTTGCTCTGCTACAAACTAATTTGCTTTATGATTCCACCAATCCCTTATCTCTCTCTTGAATATCCTCGACACCATGTTCCGAACCAGTTCTTGTAACTTCAGGTCCCAACAAAGGAACCATTTGTTGGCTCAAAAGAGTCACAAGGGAGACAAGACCATGGGTTTAGGCATAGAGGGCCAACAATGGTCTGTTGTAGTCTAGGACAACGCGAAATTTTCACTGTACCCAAAGGGTAAGGAGTCTCACTCGAGGTGTGCCACAACCAGAAGTAAGAAAGGTTCAACATGTGATCAAGGGAGCACCAACCGAAGCATCATCCGATAACACATATATATTCATTACACACATAACATAGATAACAACAGAACAACGATTACACCAGAACTACTAAATACATGCATTTGATGGGACATTCAAAGTTTTAGAGACTCATCACACTAGAGGACCCATACATATCATAATCCGCAACTAGTATAGACTTTCTTCTATTAGCTTAACAATAACACAATACAATATAACTTTGGCAATCGCCGCAAACAACTTCAAGGAATACCCAATTTAGATCCATGGGCCCAGTCTCAACCTCAAGGGCCTAGTTCACCTAGACTCCTGCATTCTGCTATCCGTTTGCCACAACCAGAGGTCCTCTCACCAACTCCAACAATCTTGCCAACTATCCCATCAACCAACCAACCTCTCCTCTTTTTTGGTCCTCTCCTTTTATATTCCTTTTTTTCTGTCTAGACTAATAGTTCCTGCTTGGCTTATCTCCCCCTTGGCTACTCCCGCACCTTCTCACCCACTTGGCTGCCTTTATCTTCCGCTTCCACCTTGCCACAACTCTTCTGCAACTACTTGTTCCTGCCTTGCTGTCAGATGACTCCTCCACAAGCTAACCGTTGCTGCCACCTATTTCCTCCCCGTCCTTCAGTTAGCCAAAATTGATCAAAACCTTTTCAAAATTAAATGAAGGCCCCAACAACTACCATCTGCAGCTTGCTTTACCTTGTAAAGCCAACAAGAGCTCACCACAGACTTATCCTTCGGTCTCGAGAACACATCCCAAACACTGTTATGAACTATGGAGTCATACTCCACCATGGCATCAACCCAAATCGGCTCTTGCACTGCTTCCTCAAAAGAAGATGGCTATGTCACAACACACCTGATCATAAGAGCCATGCATCCAGTGTACCTGTCAGGTTAACTCCTCTATCTGCTCTCTGATGTGGGTGCTCCCACATTCTCTATAGCATCCAACAACATTCTATCCACCTCTTTGATGCACTTTCTCCCATCTTTAGAAGACTCTACTTGACTAAATGTCTTCACTCCTGGATCCTCTGCATGTGGCTGCTCCACATCAATCTGAGGCTCCTTAACCTTAGGAGCTAAGATTTCCTCAATCGCATGTAGCTCAAGCTCCCTCTCAATGGAAAATCACATGGCCATCTCCTCATCGAATTTGACATCCCTGCGAACCCTACTGGTTGACAAGTACACCCAATAGTTGTGAGGCATATCAGTGTACCCCACAAATATCATCAAATGTGCTATCAGCGCAAGCTTCCTCCGTGCATCTTTGGTCACATGGAAATATAATGATGACCCAGAAATCTTGAAGTGACCAACATCTGGCCTCTCACTGGAATAAGCCTCCTCTAGTGTCTTCCCCAAGAATCCGATGCAAGCTGCGATTTTGAACATAAACCAGTGTGTTGCATGCCTTAGCCCACAAGTGTAGTGGGAGACCTTGATCATGCAACATCACCCTGACCTCCCCTACTATGCTTATTTTCTTCCTCTCGGCCACCGCATTTTTCTAAGGGTTATGGGGTGTCGTCAACTCCTGTTTAATCCCTTCCACTGCACAAAATTCTTAAAATCATTTGAGACATACTCACCACTGTTATCACTTTGTAGAGATTTAACCTTACCTCTCAACGTCTTTCTCCACCAATGGTTTAAACTCACAAATGTTTGTGAAAGTTTGATCCTTTTTTCTGCATGAAAAATATCCAACATTTTTGAGAAAAGTCATGAACAAATATAACTTAATACCTGTGTTTGGCCATGGATTCTATCAAGAATGGTCCACACACATTTGAATGGACTCGCTCTACAATAGCTTCTTCTCGATTGTCTTTATCGTGAAAGGAGGACTTGGTGTATTTACCCAAAGTACACCCCTTGCATGTATCAACTTTCTCTAGTGTACCTTTGGGAAAACCAGTGGAGATCTACTATATGATCTTCAAATCCCCATGATGCAAGTGACCCAATTTCCTGTGCCACAACTTGACAAAGTCTCGGATATGCACCATCTCTACTTTTGTGCTCAAAGAAACACAATCCTATACCTCCAACTTATAGAGAATCTTCACTCGAATCCCTATCTTTTTTACTTGACCTGTGGCTATGTGTTGAAGGAACGAATTTCCTTCCAAGAGGATCACATCATAGCCTCTATCCTCAAGTATGGAAACAGATACCAAGTCCTTCTTCAGCCTGAGCACATACATAACATTCTTCAAGGTGAGTGAAGCCCCATGCTCCTCTGAAAAGTAACTGTGCCCAATCTAGTAGCACTATACCTCCCATCGTCACCCATCTTGATATGCATCTGGATATATTTCTCCTCCAAGTCACTGAATAACTCCTTGTCACCAGTCAAGTGGAATGAAATTTCAATGTGTAAGTAACATACACTTCCCATAATTTATGACACCATGCATGCAATGAGGTAAAAATCCAATCTGAATTGAGAGGCCAAAGCCTCACCCGCTGCTCCTCCTGAGGAATTCTTCTTGGAATTTTTGAGTGCATAATTTGTAGCAAAGTATTCCAACTCATGACAATGAAATCATTTTACTTTCACCATGTTTTTCTACTTGCATCCATGACAAGAATCTGATTTGGAATGGGAAGCTTTCCCTTCCCCTTCTTCACCTTAATCACTAAGTCATAATTCTCTTCATCATTAGTCTTTGATAAAGATCCATCCCTGGTGTTCCTCCTGATCTCCTCCTGCATCAAATCCGACCACAGTTGTTCCCAATATGGGAGCTTCTCCCGACCATTGACAAAGTCTTGATAACTATGCCAACTCAGTGGGAGTCCCAGAAGAGCAAGACTCGCCATATCATCCTCGACAACCTTGATTCCAACACTTCCAAGTTCACCACAATATTGAGTGAACTTAGTAAAGTATTTTGGCATAGTCTCTCCTTTCTCCATTTTGATTTTTCGTAGTTTGTCCTTCAGTGCCAATTTCCTTTGGTCACTGTTTTTATGATACAAGTCTGTTAATGCTTTCCACATAGCATACAAAGTTTCCTTGCCATGGGGACTCGAGACAATGTGGTCTCGAACTCCCTCAAGGATTATCCGCCTCGTCTTCACCACACACTTCTTCCATTTGGCCAGATTCTATGCATCTGATGTTGCTGGCTTAGGAATGTCTTAATCAATGAATTCCATCAAGCCAGTATCCCCCAGCCCAACCTCCATTCTTTCCTTCTAGGCTATATAATTTGAGCTACTTTCTAAGCATACTCAGGCCGCAAACCATAGAAGGCCATCTGCCAATCCCTAAGTATGTATTGAAAATTCAAATTTCACCTATAACCTAGAACTCAAAAATTCTAAATCTCCTCTAGTGTATTGTCTTCAACTTTGATACCATTTATATTTTCCTATAGATTCACAAGCTCATGTAATCTACTAAAACAAGAGACAAGAATATACTTCTACTTTCAACCAGTGGAAGCCAATATATCGATGAAAACAATATGAACAAAAAGAAGACAAATTAATGGCACATAACACAATACGTTTTTCTGGGGAAAGCTGCAGCTCTAAACCCCGCCTATCTATATTGCATTAATTAGAAATATGAGTGAAGATACAAAGCTTGTTCTCACTAGAACAATTTCACACAAGTATGCTCAACTCTCTGCTTCACAAGCTCGCACTTAGCCAATTTCCATTGCCTTCCAAGCCCCTATTTCCTTGAGCATTTATTAGGGTAAATAACCCATATTAATGGGAATCCAGTGCTTCCAAAATTGCGCAATCCAATCTAGGTCATCTACCTGATTGCATGCATGATCTATACAACTCAGTAAATCATACAACTGATAGTACACTGTCCCTATACTCTAGTCTCAACTGGGTCTTTCTCAGAACTGACATGCATGACTTTCTAATGAGAGAATATTTGGTTATCTGGAGTAGCACCTATGGATGCACCAGTGCAGAAAGTGACTGCTAATCCTCCACTAGTTCAACTAACGGTTATAACTAGTTTAACTATCTATAACTCAATAAACTGAGTTATCTAATTACAACTCAATCTAAACTCATACCGGACCCATAAAATTTAGAGAGAACATATACATGACTTCCAAATCAAAATTCATAAGATAATTAAGTTAATTAAACTTCATTAACTATTTACAAGTTTCTATGAGAATATAATTCTATTTTAATTCTCAGTTTAAATTCAAGGACAAATTAGAGCTTAATGAGGGTTTTGAAATCCTTCCACCTAGTTATTGGTGGACCAACTTCCATCCTAAGTGTCTTTGTGTGATTGTACCACTAAGTTAGTGCATGGCCATCTAATTTCAGTATGGAAAACAAAACCTTCCCCTCTTCTTCTATATGGTGGACACTAAAATATACTTCTAACTATTGCAATAAATGATTAAACATTATTGTATTAATATCACCATGGTATGGATTGATATCTTCTTTCACTTCCATTTTACATAGGTATTCTTAAGGGAAAATGATATTGGAACTTGGTTGTTCTTTCTTGGGCTCTTTCCTCAAGTCCTTTCCTGGGTCTTCATTTTCTCTTTGTTTCCCCTTTTATTGGTCTCTAAATTAGAGCATGTAGCCTACTTGAATGGTTCGAGCTTGCTCGTTAGAGATATCATAAGGAGGAACACATTATGAGAGATGATAGTGACTTGCTCTCTCAACCTTGCAAATCATTATTTTACTAGATCTCAAGTGTGGTTGTGAACAAAATCATCCATCATAGCTAGGGTTCTGTGACATATGTTTTTTAATGCTAATTCCTACATCTTGCAATTTCCCAAAAATACTCTAAATGAAACTACTATCATACCATATGATCTTTAAATTTCCGTGGATATTCCACTAGTCTAGTTCATCACAACAAATCTCATATTAGACTATGCAAATTATCTTTTCCTTGGATCCCAGATTAGTTAATTTGCAACTTTTCTTGAAATTTATGAAATTACAATCGAAATAGAAAATTGAAAGAATAGGCACACATATATACCATCCACATAAATGAGCACAGTATACAAGATGGATTGTGAGGCCTATGCTCTCCTTTGTTTGTTTTCGTTGTAAAATGTGCATATAAAGGAAAGGGAATCACTACAGAGTTACATTTTGAAATTGTGTTCTAAATGATGGTTTAGGATCCTCGTATTCCTTTGTTATTCTCACAAAATACCACTCAATTTTTTTTCTTCTCAAATATCAAACAATATACAATGCAAAAGAATGGAACCCCTTCTCATCCTTGAATTTCCACGAGCTTGGGTATAGGTTAGAGTCTTAGAATCAATGACACTACCAAACAAAGAATGTCAACCATAAACTACTTTGCACAACAAAAATATAAAGAAGTAAATCATATATGCACAAATATACATACTTTTTAACCAAATTGTACATTCACCAATCTTCATTATATTAAACCAAATCTGAATAATATAACAGTCTATGGTATACAAGATATAATGACAAACTTCACTGTAGCATTGATGTCTATCTCGTCCTGCCAGTTCTTCACTTCCGTATTTATCACTAGTAGTGCCTTAGTCCATCAAGGCCACTACAAATCGAGACTCCATGAGGGCTGCCACCTAACACTGCTGCGTGTAGACGGGCTCATAAATCTTCTCTCTAGGTTGACCAATTCTTGAGCTCCAATATTCCTTCTAGTAGCCTCTTTGGTCCATCAAAGAGCTACTCATAAGGCTGCAAACTTCACCCAATATTCAACTATCTTCGTCACGTCAAGATTGCTAGTCTAGGGCTACTTTGGACATCCACACACTTCCCTCTAACAATCCAAATATTCCAAATAATAAACTGTTGGTTCTACTCCTGAGATGGACACTTCAACACCATAGAAGGTCCTCCACACGACATCAATAGGCTATAACAAAAACTGATCCAAACTGGTCAACTTCTTTGACCCAACACACATCACTCTTGGCTCCAAGTCTGTTGTCCCACGTTGCCCTTGACTGTCCCTGGTTAAGGTATCTTTTGCAAGCTGTAACAACCCTTAACAATTCCT
This sequence comes from Pinus taeda, assembly GCA_000404065.3. Classification (NCBI taxonomy): domain Eukaryota; kingdom Viridiplantae; phylum Streptophyta; class Pinopsida; order Pinales; family Pinaceae; genus Pinus; species Pinus taeda. The sequence goes on along the minus strand of APFE030609540.1, from coordinate 16,150 downwards.
TTAAAAACCTTTAATAACCTATAAAAATATGCAACATACCCTTAGGAGACCCGTCCTCTACCACGGTGCTGTCATAGGCATACACCAACACATTAAACCTCCCTTCTCATACCTAACTCTGGTGTTATGGCCTGTGACGTAGCACACAATAATCCTGTAGCAAATGGGAAACATATTTGGTAGCTTCTGTCCCTAAGTGGTGCACAAAAATAGACTTTCCCTTCTCTTTACCTAACTCGACCTCCCTGCAAGTGTGAATAGACCCCAAAACAACCTCCAAAAGGCTCCTACACTGCCTCTTTTGCACGCTGTCTTGTCTTGTATCTGCAGCCCAATCAAGGTAAGAAATTTGTGTTCCCTTTTATGTGTGTTTCACAAGTGGATGAGTAAAATGAATCTCCTTCACCCTCTATCTATAAATAAATGATGGTCTCCATGAATTCATTTGAAGAGACATGTCTCTTGGATGAATTCCTCAAGCGTACATGACTTTGGCTGTCTATAATTAATTGTCAACTTCAAAAATTCATAATTTCAATTCTATAGCTTTGGTTTGAGTGATCTTCGGAGCCTTGGAATTGGCTCACCAAGATCTATCACCTCAAATTTTCTCAATCTCAAATTCATCATGGTTTTCACCCAAATATCGATGGGTGAAAAACCCCATGCTTGGGTTCCAAGCCCACAAGTGACCCTTGTGGTGATTTTCCCTCCAAAACTTGAACCCTAGGGATTGAAGTACCTACCAAGTTAAACAAATCAACACTCCCTCTTAGCGAGGGAGGTACTTCCAAGACTAGTAAGTAACTCATCATCACCGTCACTACTCACAACACTTTCCAAACTCTTGATGCTCACAATCGCAACAATCCCTGTACAATGAACTGCACCCTTCTCGGAAGTGTTGATGTCATTGCTGGAAGCACCCTACTTCTTCTTATCCTATAATTTCTTCCACTCTCTCCATGATCGCTTCTTGGTAGTTGTAGGAGCACCCTTGCTCCCACTTGCGACACTCTTCTTAGACTATAGAGTCTCCCTCTGAATCGCTCCCTCTTAAACTAGACTCCCTCTAAGTCTCTGGAAGATGGAACTTCTTCTTGAGAAACCATACCTTCTCGTATGAGGCTTTCACCTACACCTACTCCTATGGAACCTATACCCGCTCCACCTGCTTCTTCCCATGATCCATAGGCTTACCTATCAACCTATAGAGACCATGCTCTCTAAATCGAGTACAATCCCATGAGACTTAGAGCCTCTAGGCCTGAGTTTTTCCTTCCCATCCTAGAACAAGATATCAAACCAATTACCCTTGACCATCAAGATGGAAATCACACTATATTTGAGTCCTGGTACAAACAGTAGATCTTGGACCCACATCACACATCTTGTATCCATCCTGAATGGCACAACACCTGATCGTTGGATCTCCAACCGACTCTTGCCACCCAACACCATGTTCAAATTTGAGTCCCATTTAGCTAGAGTCTCAAAAACCTCCTATGACCCTTTCATATACTTCTTTGCACCATCGTCCACGTGCCATCCTCATTGACAGTACCCTACGAGAAATGAGAGATCATAGAAAAGTCGTGCTCCTCTAATCTCCTGTGAGATCATCTATTTCAGTTGAAGTGGAAACACCGACGACCTACTTTCCTTTCTTCTTCTCATCATCTGCCTTCTTCTTCATCAAACATCACTAAGAATAATGACCAATCTTGCCACAATTAAAACGCTTGACTTTACTCAAGTCCTTATTTTTCTTACCCTTCATTCGTGCTGCAAGTGCCAGGTCATCATCGAAAAAGTTCTTCTTTGGATGAAGATCCTCGTCTTATAACTGTTCTTGAATGAAGTCATCCCAAAACCTATCCTAGTATGACAAATTTTCTCTCACAACGATTCCTTTGATGTAAGGCTTCCATTCATTGGTGAACCATTTCAAGGGAATCCTTACCATATCTCCATCTGAGATAGTCACACCGATGGAAGCAATTTCATCTTTGACTTGATAAAATATCGTCAGATACGAGGTCATGCTTTCACCCTTTATCCTTTTGGTGGATTTCAACTTATCCTCTAATTCCAGTACCTAGTTCTTGTTCTTATTTTGGAACAAATTCTGAAGATCCAACCAAATCTCATGTGCATTGTTCTTCCTGGATAAATGAGTTATTAGGGAATCCTTAACACCATCTAGGATGATCAATCTTGCCCTCGCATCAAAATATTCATATATTTCTAGCTCCGTAGGGTTGGTTGGCTTCTTGACCCCTTTCTCGGAAAACTACCAAATCTTGTTGACTTGCAAGACCAACTTGATCCTTTCCTTCCAAGGACTATAGTTGGACAACCACTCTAACCTGTCCTCATACCAGAGACCTCCCTACAACTTCAAAATTGTAGTGAGCCCTTCACTTACAATGTGACGAACTCCCTCTCATGCTGTACTTTGTTGCATACAAATCTGATTTACTTAATTCCAAAGTAACTCAGACACACTCTGATACCATGTTGAATTTCCCCAACCTTGGGTCTAGGTTATATTCTTAAAATCACTGACGCCACCAAACCAAGAATCTCAACAAGAAAATACTTTTCAAAGTAGAAATATAAAGCAGTAAATCACATATGCACAAATATACACACTTTTTTTACAAAATTGTACAATATTGTACAATCACCAATCTTCGTTATATTAAATCAAATATGAATAATATAACAGTATATGGTATAAAAGATACAATGAAAAACTTTACCGCAATTTTGATGTCATATCTCATCCTACCAATCCTTCGCTTTTGTACTGCTTACTAGTAGTGCCTTAGTCCATCAAGGCCACTACACATCGAGACTCCAGGAGGACTTCCACCTAACATTTCTGCATGTACAAAGGCTCATAAATATTCTCTCTAGGTTGTTCAATTCCCAAGCTTCAATCAACCTTCTAGTAGCCTCTTTCATTCATCAAAGAGATACTCATAAGGATGCAAACTTCACCCAGTCTTCAACTATCTTTGTCACTTCAAGACTGCTAGTATAGGACTACTTTAGATATCCACACACTGCCCTATGACAATCCAAAGATGTCCAATACTACACTGTTGGTTATGCTCCTAATATGGACACTTCGACACCATGGAAGGTCTTCCACATGACACAAATAGGCTGTAACAACAACTGATCAAAACTGGTCAACTTCTTTGACCCAACACACATCAATCTTGGCTCCAAGTCTGCCATCCACACTGCCCTTGATCGTCCCTGGTTAGAGCATATTTTGCAGGTTGCAATAACCCTTAACCAATCCTTTAAAAACCCTTAACAACGTCTAAAAATATGCAACATACCCTTAGGAGACCCATCCTATACCGTGGTGTTGCCACAGGCATACACCAACAACTTAAACCTCCCTTTACACACCTAGCTGTGGAGTTATGGCCTGCGACCTAGCAAACAACAATCCTATAGCAAACGACCAACATCTTTGGTAGTTTTTGTCCCTAAACGGTTTCCCAAAATAGAATTTCCCTTATCCTTACCTAACTTGACCTCCCTGCAAGTGTGAATAGACCCCAAAACAACCTCCAAAAGGCTCCTACGCTGCCTCTTTTCCATGCTGTCCTGTCTTTTATTTGCAACCCAATCAAGGTAAGAAATCCTAGTTCTCTTTTGTGTGTGTAACATAAGTGGATGAGTAAAATGAATCCCCTTAACCCTCTATTTATACAAAAATTATGGTTTCCATGAATTCATGTGAAGAGACATGTCTCTTAGATGAATTCCTCAAGCCTACACGACTTTGGTTGTCTATAATTAATTGTCAACTTTAGAAATTCATAACTCCATTTCTAGAGCTCTGACTTGAGTGATATTTGGAGTGTTAGATTCGGCTCGCCAATCTCTATCACCTCCAATTTTATCAAGCTCAAATTCATCATGATTTTGACCCAAATTTTGATTAGTGAAAAACCCCACGCTTGGGTTCAAAGCCAACAAGTGACCATTGTGGTGCTTTGCCCTCCAAACCCTGAACCCCAGGGAGTGGAGTACCTCCCATGAAAAAAATATCAACACTCCCTCTTAGCAAGGGAGGTACTTCTAAAACTAGGAAGTAACTCATCAACATCATACTACTCGCAACACTTTCCCAACGCTTGGCACTGACAATCGCAACAATCCCTGTATGGTGAACTACACCATTCTCGGAAGTGTCGTTGTCACTACTGGAAGAACCTTGCTTCTTCTTCTTATCTTGTAACATCTTCCACTCTGTCCATGATTCCTTATTGGTACTTCTAGGAGATCCCTTGCTCCCCACTGAACACACACTCTTCTTGGACTACGTAGTCTCCCTCTAAATCTGTAAGATCCCTCTTGAGCTAGACTCCCTTTAAGTATTTTGAACCTAGGCATTCTTCTGAGGAACTTGTACCTGGTCCTCTGAAGCCTGCACTTGCACTTACTCCTATAAAACCTGTACCTACTCCACCTGCTTCTTTCCATGATCCATAGGCTTACCCATCAATTTGTAGAGACCATGCTATCTAACTCTGATTTCAAGCCCATCAGACTTCGAGCATCTGGCCCTGAGTCTTTCCTTCCGATATTGGAACAAGACCTCAAATCGCTTCCTCTTGATCATCGAGATAGAAATCATGATATATATGAGTACTGGTACAAACAATAGATCCTAGACTGACATCACACATCCTGTCTCCATCCTGAATGACACAAGACCTGATCCTCAAATCTCCAATTTACTCTTGTTTCCCAACACCATTTACAACTTTGAATCCCATTCAACTAGAGTCTCAAAAACCTCCTATGACCCTGTCATATTCTTCGTCGCTCCATAGTCCATGTACCATCCATCCTCATTGACAATACCATTCGAGAAATGAGAGATCATAACAAAGTCCTCCTCCTCCAATATATTGTTGAGATCATCTATCTCAGATGAAGTGGAAACACTGGTGACCTGCTTTCCTTTCTTCTTCTCATCATCTCCCTTTTTCTTCATTGGACACCTTGACGGATAATGACCCATCTCACCACAGTTGAAACACTTGAATTTACTCAAATCCTTATTTTCATTACCCTTCATTCAAGCTGCAAGTGGCACACCATCATCGAAATACTTCTTTGGATGAAGATCCTCGTCTCGCAACTCTTCCTAAATGAAGTCATACTAAAACCTATCCCAGTTTGGCAACTTTTCTCTGGAAGCGATTCCTTTGTTGAAGGGCTTCCATTCCTCGGTGAACCCTTTCAAGGAAATCCTTACCATATCTCCATCTGAGATAGTCACACCGATGGTAGCAAGCTCATCTTTGACCTGAGACAATATCGTCAGATATGAGGTCACACTTTCACCCTTTATCATCTTGGTGGACTTCAACTTAACCTCCAATACTAGTACCCGATTCTCGTTCTTATTCTGGAACAAATTATGAAGAGCCATCCACATCTCATGTGCATTGTTCTTCCTAAACAAATGAGTTATTAGGGAATCCTTAACACCATCTAGGATGATGAGTCTTTCCCTCTCATACAAATCTTCATATATATTTTCAGCTCCTTAGGGTCAGTTGGCTTCTTGATCCCTTTCCGGCGAACTCCTAGATCTTGTTGACTTACAAGACCAACTTGATCCTTTCCTTCTAAGGACTATAGTTGGACAACCCCTCCAACCTGTCTTCATACTGGAGACCTGCTTGCAACTTCTACATTTTAGTGAGCCCTTCACTTAAAATGTGACCAACTCCCTCCCATGTTGTACTTCGTTGTGCATAACTTTGATTTACTCACTTCCAAGGTAGCTAAGACACGCTTTGATACCATGTTGAATTTCCATAACCTTGGGTCTAAGTTAGAGTCTTAAAATCACTGACGCTATCAACCCAAAAATCTCAACCATAAACTACTTTGCAAAGTGGAAAAATAAAGCAATAAATCACATAGGCACAAATATACACACTTTTTAACAAAATTATACAATCACCAATCTTTGCTATATTAAACCAAATCTAAATAAAATAACAGTATATGGTAGACAAGATACAATGAAAAAATTCACTGCAGCTTCGATATCATATATTATCGTTCTAATCCTTCGCTTCCATATTGCTCACTAGTAGTGCTTTAGTCCATCAATGCCCTTACAATCGAGACTCCAGGAGGGCTTCCACCTAACACTACTTCATGTCACTTCTGATCCATGTACACAGGCTCATAAATCTACTCTCTAGGTTGGCCAATTCTCGAGCTTCAATCTGCCTTCTAGTAGCCTCTTTCGTTCATCAAAGAGATACTCATAAGGTTGCAAACTTCACCAAATATTCAACTATCTTCGTCACTTCAAGGCTGCTAGTATAGGGCTGGGCTACTTTGGACATCCACACATTTCCCTCCAAAAATCCAAAGATGCCCAATACTACACTATTGGTTCCTCTCCTAATATTGACACTACGACACCATGAAAGGTCCTCCACACGATGCCAATAGGCTGTAACAAAAACTAATCGAAATTGGTTAGCTTCTTTGACCCAACATACATCAATCTTTGCTCTAGGTATGTTGTCCCACACTGCCCTTCACTGCCCCTGGTTAGGTCATCTTTTGTAGGTTGCAACAAGCCTTAACCAATCCCCAAATAGACCTTAAAAACCTCCAAAAACCTACGGTGTACCCTTAGGAGAACCCTCTTCTACCACGCTACTGTCATAGGCATACACTAGCACCTTAAACCTTCCTTCACACACCTAGCTATGGTGTTATGCCCTGTGGCCTAGCACACAACAATCCTGTAGAAAACGAACAACATCTTTGGTAGCTTCTATCCCTAAATGGTGCCCCAAAATAGACTCGCCCTTCTCCTTACCTAACTCGACTTCCATGCAAGTGTGAACAAACCCCAAAACAACTTCAAAAGGGATCCTACACTCCCTCTTTTCCACATTGTCTTGTCTTCTACCTACAACCCAATCAAAATAATAAATATAAGTTCTTTTTTGTGTGTGTTGCACAAGTGGATGAGTAAAATTAATCTCCTTCACCCTCTATTTATACACAAATGAGGGGTGCCACATATTCATTTGAAGGGACATGTCTCTTGGATGAATTTCTCAAGCCTACATGACTTTGGCTGTCCATAATTAATTGTCAACTTCAAAAATTCATAACTTTGTTTCTAGAGCTTTGATTTGAGTGATCTTTGGAGCGTTGGAATCAGCTCGCGAAGCTCTATCACCTCAAATTTTCTCAAGTTCAATTTATTTATGATTTTGACCCAACTCGTGTTGGGTGCAAAAAGCCACGCTTTGGTTCCAAGCCCACAAGTGACCCTTGTGGTGGTTTTCCCTCCAAACAATGAAACCTATGGATTGGAGTAACTCACAAGGTACAGAAATCAACAATTCATGTAAATTAACACAATATATGGACTGGAAGGTGAGACCTATGCTCTCCGTTGTTTGTTTTAGTTGTAAAATGTGCATACAAAGAAAAGGGAACTCACTATAGAGATACCGTTTGAAATTGTGTTCTAAATGATTCTCTAGGGTGCTCGTCCTCCTCTGTTATTCTAAAAACATACTACTCATTTTTTTTCTCAGCTATGAAACAATATACAATGCTAAAGAATGGAACCCATTCTCCTCCTTTCAACCTCGTATTAACATAACATGAAAATAATAGAGGGTAGGGTTTTAACACATTTCACAGTCGATTTCAATAAGGTTTGGAACTTTTAGAATCTTCTTGAAGGTCTATACATATGTATCCCCACTTGTGCAATTAATGGGGGAAAACATGGCATCCACTCGTACCATGGTGGTCGACAAGATGGTTTGTTGAAAAATGTAGTAGGGCAAATATTAATATAATTTCTCCTTAATCTTAATAATTGCTTGTGAACTTTATTTATCTTCTTGTGTTTCTTTATTAGATATTTTCACCAAACAATTATCAAGAGAAAAAATAGTAAATACAATGGACACAAGATATAGGCTCCAAGCCAGGGAAAAACCCCTCCAAGGGGAAAAACCCAAAAATAATCTCTTCTCTTCTTTATAAAATCTACTTCATTTGAGAAAATCAAGGCCGAAAACCCTATACCATGTCCTCCTACAAGCACCAAGTCATCATTCCAAGAAGCCCTTCAAGGAACAACTCGCACAACAAGAGTTAAACTTGTTTCTACCAACTTCCAACTTCAATTTCGACCCTTATCTTCTACTTGAAACTTTGGCCCTACAGTTGCTACAAAAGCCATAAATTTGGTACATACGAGAGATTAATACCAATATTGTGTGTATTTCCTTCACTAGGATATATTCATTTTCTTCTAGTCTTATTTGGATTCAAACCTTGAACTTCTTGCACAAGCTTTTAGACCTAGAACTAGATCTGAAATCTCAGCCTTTGTAGTCGTAGTAAAAACCCTGGAATCTTGCACATGTGAGAGAACAAAGCCCCAAAAAAAGCTTTATTCCTTCCTTTTTGAGTTCTTCTTGCTTTCTCGACCTTCTCTCTTGCTTCTTTCATGCACTTTGCATCATATCAAACTTTTTATGAGAGAGATTGGATTTCTGTCTAAGGAGGTCAAATTAACTTCTATTTATATGATTTCCATGGGGTTGAATTCCCTTCTTTAGGTCGACTTTTCATTTCTAGTGCTGACTTGTTCTTGGAGGCTCTGAGGAATTTCTAGACACATAATTGATATCTTTTTCATGTTACAACTTGGATAATAGGGTCCTATACAAATGCTTTGGCTCAAGACAAATATTCTTTTGACATGACAAACCCTAGAAGCATGAAGAACATGCTTGACCTAGATGAACTTCAAAATGGAACATGAAACCCATGCTCAAAATAATATTTATATTTATTTTTTTTCTTCTAACATAAGATATAGATAATGATTTGAGTACATTGAGAATTATGAAGACCAAAACTAGTTACATTTTCCAACACTCCCTCTTAACTAGGGATCTATTCATAATTGTACACCTCTGTTGATAGGTTGGAATATAATGCCGACAACCAGGGGGTCTCCCCGATGTGAAGTTCCAATTAGACCTCACACCATTTGGGATAGGAGCTGCATTTGGTATGTGGGCCTAACTACCACCATGAATGTTTCACTCTTGGCTATTAAATGTGGAGTTGTTAGAATAAGAGCAAGAAAGAATTACCTGTACTATGGGAATGTGGTCAGTCCATTTCCTATATTGGATTTTCAATCCTTAAGGACATATCATATGCTTATCCAATCCTCAAACCACCATTCTCCCTCTATGGCCTTCACTCGGACTTACAAATCTTAGCCTTGGTCAACTACATGACACATGAAGAGGAAAATACATATGTGATGTCCATCATCACTCCCCCTCAACTAGAGAGGAGATCCCCATTCCCTCTTGATTTTGGAATTTATACTTTCTCCTCTTCATATATTCAAGGAGTTTCCTTTTAATCCCTCTCAAATATAGAGGAGATTCTTTCACTTCTTTTTAGTTGGGAATTGGTACTAGCTTCTTGCCTTTATAAGTGTATCAACTACTAGTTCTTCATGGTTGCATGGCTCCCTCTTTCCTTCATATCTCATTATGTTGAGATTCCTCATTGGATATCATAGATCCATCTCCTTCATTTAATCTTGTGATAGTGTTTAGGCCATCAACATTTCATATCACTTTCCTCTAGGTACCATCAAGGAAGGAATTGTATTGAACCTTCCAAAAAAATAGAGTTAGCTGTAACTTCCTTTAAACATGAAAGTGATATTCATGAACATTAGGTTATCCTCTTATATTGCTACCTTTAAATCCCAAGGTGATGATGTGAAAACCATATACCCAATCCATATGTTCTTTGAATTGAGTTCATCACCCATATTTGAACTTGCCTCAACTGTCATCATGCATTCCTGTAATATCCTTCCAGGTGGAAAAATATGTTAACCCGATAACCAATATCAAAATATTAATATCATACTTACCTTATTATGATTGCCTTCTCATCAAAGCATCGACTTAATTTAGTTCTTCGAGATCAACATCCTTTCGCATGATCCATCTCCACATGAATTTTCTTCATGCATTCATTTTAATCATAGTGCCCATGGATAGAGATTGATTACCAAGATATAATAGGTTCCTTTTAGGAGTTATCATTAGTTAGCTCCCTTTCTTTCGTCCAAAGGTCATACTTGATGTTGACCAATATTATCATGTTTATGCTATCTTGTGGAAGAGTCTTGACCAAAATTATTCTTCTAGGCATCAAGTAAAAAACATGGAAGATTTTTCAAGCACATTTTCATAACCAATTCTTCTTGCATGATTCTTAAATATGAAACCCTATCTTAAATAAGGGTTTACTTAAAAATGTGCATATATTTTCTTCCATATAAACATGTAACCATCCATTAAATGAGATTTATACCTATCAAAGATAGGTTTATTTTCCAATATAGAATTTTAATAACTTGACCATCTACATTCCTTCATCCTTCAGAAGTGTTGTTTCCATACTAGCTGGAATATATACTTGTCATGTCATAATGCCCTTTACAAGAATATTCCAAAATGATGATTCTTATAGGATATTGATGATACCTTTTTGAAAAATGACTACCTCTAAGATAATGTTAGAAAAATGCTTGGATGAACAAAAATATACAATATGGTCCCAATCTTCTCATTCTTTAACAACTAGCTAACTTTTCAAAGAAACTTGATCATGTAAACTATAATTCTATGATAACATGCTTCTTTCTATGATATAATTATTTAAAATGATCAAGACTCTTATAGAGAATGCAACAATCCATGCTAATCTATGTTTCACTTATTAAAAAAAATACAAACTTCATAAAGAATCCGAAAGACATGGATATTTATTTAATAGTAAAGATCCTTGGGATCTTCTCCTTTTGACTTCTTCTTAGGTTATCCCTTTTTCTTCAGCTATGAGAGCTTCACTTCTTTCCTTTATTTTGATATTTTTATTGTTTGGACAATACGTCTTAAAGTGTTCATACTAATTGCATTCATAGCATTAAATCTTGGACATAACTGGCTTCTTGTTGGACTTTCCAAATTTCCCTCTCTTTAATTTCTTGGACCTTGCAATAAAATATTGAGACCTTTCATTTGATTCAGAGTCATCCCTTGGCTTTATCCTGGATTCTTCCAAGATACATTGAGCCCATAACTCATCCAATGGTGTAGTATCCTTCTTAGAGTAGATACTAGTTGCAAAGCTGCTCCAAGCAAGCGGTTAAGCATTTAATACACAAATGGTCATTTCCGAGTTGGAAACAGTCTCCCCAAATCGTTGCAATTGATCCTTGATTTGTGAGATCTTCATGAGATAAGTTTCCATGTCTTCATCCTTTGAATTCCTTATTATATAAAGTTGATTCTCAAGGACATCTTCTGACCTGTTGTACTTATAGAGTACAACTTTACCAACTTATCATACATAGCCTTGCATGTATTTAAATCAACAACAAAGGGAACAAGATGATATTTTATAGATTCAAGAACGATCCTTTGTTCCTTATTTATCCCTTCTTTTACTTTGCTAGCTCTTGAGTCTCATGTTTATCTGGTACAACAAGGAGATATTCCATGACTTCATTTTATGTGAGTGCCAAGGCAATCCTCTTCTTCCATGCTATGAAGTTTGTTGATCCAACAAGTTTGTTTCTTTCCTTCTAAAATGTAGCCATGTTATCTGTAGATTGAGACATAAAAGACAATATACTACTTAATTTATTGACCAAGATTCCTTCTTGATGATGTCTCCAACTATCTTGATATTTTCAAGACCTATAAGAGGACTTCAAAATATGCTGTAGAATGAGGACTTCTAGGATGTCTTCAATAATCATGTCTTCGAAACAAATTAAAATAGTGAATGAATATTCCAAGGCTTGTTGATGCTTCCTTCTTCTTCAAGATGATGTACCAGAGAACCTTCAACAAATACTACTCCTTCCTTCCATCAATTAAAGCTTGACGATGAAGGATTCTTGATATAGTAACCTTCCTTATAGATCAATGGGTATTCTTTCAATTTTCCTTGTGTCCTTCTACAAATGATTCCCCTCGACAAACCCTTCAAGGTGATCCTTCAGTTGCCTTCTCTCATTAACCTTAGCTCTGATACCATGTTGGAGAATGTAGTAGGGAAACTATTCATTCGATTTCTCCTTCAAATTAATAATTGCTCTAAACTTTATTTATCTTCTTGTGTCTATTTATTATATCTTTTCATCAAACAATTATCAAGATAAAAAATAGTAAAGAAAATGGACACAAGTTGTAGGATCCAAGCCAGAAAAAACTCTCTTCTTTATAAAATGTGCTTCAAATGAGAAAACAAAGACCCGACACAATAGACCAAGTCCTCCTCCAAGCACCAAGTCATCCCTCCAAGAATCCCTTTAAAGGTTAGCTCAAACAACAAGAATCAAGCTTACTTCTACCAGCTATCAATTTCAATTTCTTCCCCCAACTTCGACCTGCAACTTCAGCCCTGAAATTGCTGCAAAAAACCTAACTTTCACACATGTGAGATAATAAGACCAAGATTATGTCTCTTTCCTTCTCTAGGATCTCCTCCTTTTCTTTTAGCCTTATTTTCCTTCAAATTTTGACTTTCTTGAACAAAATTTCGGACCTGCAACTAGATCTGAAATCTTAATGTTTGTAGTAACAATAGAAATCCTAGAATCTCACACGTGTGAGAGAACAAATCCCAAAAGAAAACATTATTCCTTCCTTTTTGAGTTATTCTTGATTTCTATACCTTTTCTTTTGATTCTTTGATTCTCCTTGCCTCATATAAAACTTCTTAATGAGAAAGATCGAATTGGTGTCTAAGGAGATCAATTCAGCTTCTATTTATAGGCTTTCCATGGGGTCTGAGGATTTGAGGACTTTCTAAACACATAATTGATATATTTTTCATGCTACAACTTTCTCAATAAGATATTATACAAATGATTTGACTCAATAAAAATACCCTTTTGACATGAAAAACCCTAGAAGAATGAAGAGCATGCTTGACCTAGATGACCATCACAATGGAGTATGAAACCTAAGCTCATAATTGTAACTTCACCTTCTCTCACATCTATTCACTTTCACCGGCTTGCTCGAGGTAAAAATGAGATGAGGAGTTACTATGATATGACTGAACCTCCTAGATGACCTTAAGTAAGTGGAGTCAACACAAGTAGACCTTAATAACTTCCCTCAGGAGCCATAAGACCTCCAAGAGTAACCCAACCCCTCCATGTGTCCAACCACTGAGACAACTCACCTTTTTCTTGACCTAGAGTACTAGTCACTCCCTTGCCAAGGCCTCCATGCACCTATGGGTTCCCAGTCTCTCCCATAGGCCTACATCAGTGTGGTTGTGCCCTTTTTCTACCAGTGTTGTGCTAGTGATTGTGAGAACTAAAGCTACTTTCCAGGGCTGGGGATTAGCCTCTGCCCACAAATATATGAAACTTATACAACTAATAAAAGACATGAATACAATGATTGTAAACCAAAACTGGAACCAGGAATTGATGTGACCATCCCCAACCTGGACTGACATTATGTGAAACACTTGGTACATATGCAACCTACATGTAATAAATTCAAGTACAAACATAAGGGATTGAAAACTTATTTGAGGTTTAACAAGAAGGGTCTATATATCCTCTCATTAGTTGTCTTAATACACATTAAGTCTTGCATTCATTATTTATTCAATGATGAGAAACATGAAAAGAGCCATGACTAAGATCTATCATAAAACTGTGATTATAACCAACATATAACCAAATAAATAAAGATGAGAGAACAACCATTAAAGCCACATAATAACCAGTACATTTCCTTACCAAAGTAAGTTAAACTTAGATTTTATTAGCCATAGGAAATTACTAACCAGGTTTTAGACTTCCACATTCCACTCAACCATAGATTGGCTGAACTGGATCTTTCTTTCAACCAATCACCCCTATGCCATATTCCCAGCATCAATGTGGGATCTCATGGGATAAACTAATCCAAAAACAACAAAGGGAATCCAAAGGTTAAACCACCTCCACCCTCTCCATACCATGATCACACCAAAACTGGTGTCGAGATCACAAACTTGAACTGAGCTTGGATGCCTTAGAATTGCTTTACCATCCTTGAGGATTTTTCCTGTCTCCACCCTCAGGATTTACTGTGTATCTCACGATTACCGGTCAAGGGATTCCTAATCCTTTAGGAATTTTCCTCAGACCACCTCACCACGAATTCCAAAACCATCCGATAATCCAAATCTCAAATTGAGAACAATCCCATCACACCACGACTATATGGAAATGGCAAAGCTAGACTAAAATACACTATCGAATCCCGATAAAATCCATGCCATTGACAACAAAAGAACCAAATACCAACACACACATACCATGTATATCAAAACTAGCTAGGAAATCACGCACGCAGTCTGCTACTTGCAAGTCTTCCTATTGAATCTGCTTGATCCTTGCCTTCCTTTGCTTTCCTTTTCCTTCTTTTCCTTTCCTTTCCTTTCGTTTCGTTTCCTTGCTTGTTTACTTTATTTCTCCTCTTCGTGCTTTATCCTCTCTTAAATAAATTCTAATACTAAACTAACAAAAGGTTGACAAATGCTGACAAAAAGCTACCAACTGATGCTTTGAGGTCTTTTTATTGATGAGACCTCTAATTTCTTCAATTTTCCATTATTTTCCTTCATTTTCCTCCCCACATGAAACATGTGACCTTTCACCTTCCTTTTCTCTTAATTTCCTTTATTTTCATAAATAAAATTCCAATATATCTTTTTTCATTTCCAAAGCCTTATAGCCATTGCATTTTCCAATTCCCCTTAGCCATAAAACACAAAAAAGTGATGCCCACTAGGATATTTTGCCCAACATTCAACTTGGAATAAGTGTCCCTTTCCTGTGGTCTTATTTTACCTTTATTAACTTTTATTACATGAAATTTTAACCTGGGGTTGTTAGAGATCCCTCTCCCTTCGGGGAACATTGTCTCCAGTATTAAACCACTCCTAGGCCCTACAAAACCAATGAAGAGAAAACAAAATACTGCCTATGGAGATTTATAACCCACATCGTTGCAATATTTACAATAACATCCTGCTCAAAAGAAAAACCATCATGTAAAACATGACAACATGACAACCATATTTCTTAGTGGAGCTTTATAGTGGATGTCCTCCTAGATTGTTCTTGGAGGTTTGTTATACGATAATAGTGTCCACGCGGATGCTGCTATTCCCACTAAGATGTGTGGCTATCTTAGAAACAAACAATAAAAGTCTACTATTGATTCCTTTTATGAACATAGATGAGAGGAGAACCAAGAGGGCCAACCTGAGTCTTACACTCGATTCCCTCTCCTTCTTGATAGAGTTTTGCTGCTCGCTCTTTGTCTGCTCAACTTCAAAAGGGACTTATAGAATCAAAACAACATACTACTATGCAAGAAACAAGGATATAAATTCACAAGTAATGTAGGATCAGATGTACATTAACCATATACAAGCACATATAAACAAGTACACCAGGATATGGAAAGAAACAATAATAGCTTTATTCAGATAAAAGTAGCAAGAGGATTACAACCATGAGCAGCTCTGACCCAACATCATCCTCCAGCTAAGAAGCCCTTCTTTGACCTCAAGCAAAGCAAAATCACCCAACACTGTGAATGTACACAAGAATACTAACAACACTTCTCTATAGATTACAAAATTCTAGCCCCTTGGATCTCTATGATGAGGGATCCATATATAGATGATTACAGAGAGGTGAGTCATCTTTTGGGATCTTGATTAGTGTCTTCTCTCTGATAGTTCCTTCTTCCTCTTGGAGAATGAATATCTATTACTCATCCCTGGTCGAAAATGGAGTGGCAAGTGTCAGAGGGGAAGCTTATGGAAGATTCCATGATCTTCCACCTCGCATTTTGGTCCCTGCCATTTGTCCATTCCCGACCATCGCACCCTACAAAAGAGAAAAATAGTATGCATTGCACCCTGTACATTAGGAAGGTGATATGCATCGCACCCCCTGCATGGAGCTTTCAGT
>APFE030609534.1:87514-119044 GCA_000404065.3 Pinus taeda | reverse complement strand
TGTACTGGGTACTTTGAGAACCATTGACATTACTGGTTGTCTCTCCCACACTTGTTAACGGTTTACATCATTGACTGGTAATCAAGTGGTTTCTACCATGTTCGACATCGACTCATTCATTCACATGGCTAGAATCGTACCAATTCGGGGAACAGAAATGAAGACCCTGGATCTAGTTTCCACCATCCAGGCTGCGAGGAGTTTTGTATTCATTATGTTGTAGACCAATCATAAACAGATGGCTGCGTCCATACTGTGTCTACGAGAGTCTATGATTATGATGTATTGCGAAATCATTCTTGTACCAGAATAGTTAGTCCAATAGTTAAAGTTTTTGATCTGAGTATGGGAATGCCTACCTCAGTATGATATGATATTTTACATGTATTTTGTGTTGAAAATTGCAGGTTCCAACCGAGCTATCCACAAGATGATCCTCGAAATGATAAAGCACTTCACCCTTCTTATATGACTTAACACCCTTATCTATTACAGGCTTCGTACTTTAGGGGGCAATCTGTTACACTGAATTTTGTCACCTTGACTATCTGCAGTTTATGTGGCCTCATCAATAGCCACATTGTCCTCTTTGTCAAGCCCCATACCTCTGCTCTTCATGTCAAAACTTTAAAGAGAGAGAAAGTCACTTGAAAACATGTTTATCTCTGGGTACGCAGGTTCTCTCTACCTTGCCTGCGTGTACGCACTCCAAATACATTAGACCTGCGTAGTAATATGCTCTGTATACTAAAGCTAGGGTGCGTACCCCTGTAAAGGTCAAAAGGCGCAAGTTTCATCTTTAAAAAGTTACTTGTGGTCACTTCTAGAGCCTTCTAGAAGAGTTTTTGACGTGTATTGAGTGCCTCCAGATGGTTCATGCATCCCTATGATATAGGAGCTTATCCCATCAAGAGAGGAGCTACCCCATCCAAAAGAGGGAGTATCCCATTGATGTTGGAACTGAATAACCTCCTCTAGAATACTATAAATAAAGGCATTGGGCCAGAGGAGGGGAGGTTGAAAGCTGAACATTCTAAAGGGTAAATGCTGCTGGAATTAGGACTTCCATTGTTGACTTGTGAGGAGAGATCACTATCCTTCCTTTTTGCCATATTGGGAGTGGGTGAGCTTGTCAAAGTAGAGGAAATCTCTTGCTGGACCCTGGGAGGAGCTTGCACAACACCAAGGCTCAGGTTGTAATGGTTCCTTTGATTATTTAATACGAATAAGTCCATTCTTCTCAATGATTTGTTAATGAATTATTTCATGTATTCCTTGGTCAATATGATAGATATGCTTTGTTTTATAATGAATATTCAGATGCTATGTAATCGTTTGCTTTGTTAGTGTATGCAGGCCTGAAAGTGAAGGAGGAGCTCATCTGGATCAGCAAGGCTGGACTGCTACAACAAGTGTGGGACCTAAGGTAAGATCGAAAACATTTGAATTCTTGTAGAATGATGTGTATCTAGAGAAGGATAGCTCTTGTTTGGTTTGTTTGTCATTAGAGAGTCTTAGACTCCTAGGAAGGTTAGATTTGTCCGCAAATATAACCAATTCCGCGTGACATCTCTCTTCCATCTTGTTGTCCTCTCTCCCTCTCTTTCCATCTTCCTTATCACTCCCTCCCTCTCTCTATCCACCTTTATCTATTTATTTGTTTCCTCTTACCTCCCTCTCTCTCCCCATAAAACTCCATCTCTTTCCCTCCCTCTCTCTCTCTCTCTCTCTCTCTCTCTCTTCATCCTCCAACTCTATTACTATATCCCTCCCTCTCCTCTCTCCTTCACTCCCCCAATCTCTTCATCTCTCCTTATTTTTCTATTTATCTCACCCCCCAACATACACCATTTCTCTCTATATATCCCTTGTCACTCCCTCTCTCTCTCTCCACTTCTCACTCTCTATTTATTTCTTCTCCCCTCCCTCTCTCCTCCTCTCTCCTTCCTTCTCTCATCCTATCTGTCAAGTCCACTCTCTCATACTTCCTCTCTCTCCCTTTCTCTCCTACCTCCCTTTCTCTTCCCCCATCTTTCTCTCTCTCTCTCTCTCTCTCTCTCTCTCTCTCTCTCTCTCTCTCTCTTTTCCCTCCAATCCTCTCTCTTCCCCGATCACTCTTCTCCTCTCTCTCAAATATTTTCTAACATTCTTCCTCTTCTTCCTCTCTCTCTCTCTCTCTCTCTCTCTCTATGTTACTATATACCTCCCTCTCTCCTTCTCTCTCCTTCTCTTCCCCCTTCTCTCTATATCTCCTTCTTTTTCTCTTTGTCTCACACCAAAACATACACACACTCTCCCTCTCTATCTCTCCCTTGTCACTCCCTAGCTCTCTCTGCTTCTCATTCTCTACGTCTTTCTTATTCCATCCCTCTTTTCCCCTCCAACTCCATCTCTCTATCTCTCCCTCTCTCCTCCTCTCTCTCAAGTCCTCTCACTCATCCTTTCTCTCTCTAACTTTCTCTCCTACCTTCCTCTCTCTTCCCCTATCTCTCTATCTCTCTCTCTACCCTCCAATCCTCTCTCCATCTCCCTTCCTCTCTCCTCTCTCCATTTGTGTGTATCCCTCTCCCTCTCTTACCCTTCTCTACCTATTTTACTCCTCTCCCTCTTTCTTCATGCCTCCTCTCCCTTATCACTCCTACCTCTATCACTCTATGTATGTGTTCTTACCTCCCATATATATTTAGAGTTAATATATATCATGATATATTAGTATATTATAATAAACAAACTTAATATTGTATTAATCCAAAGTTATTTAATTTAATAATAGTAATATTATAAACAATTAATATGAAGATTAGATTTAATAATAATAATAATTATAATAATAGGGTTAATAATATTTTTTGGCATGGTATTAGTAATAATTTGGCCCATGGTATTTGGCCCAAACACTTCCCGTACATGAAACCTTTTTTTGAGCAGTAACTATAAAGAGCTTTATGGAGTAAATATAAAGGAGGTTTTATTATTTACCACACCTCTGGTTTATTTATATTTTAATTTGTTTATCATATCTCTTTTATTTACCATGGTATTTGGTCCATAGGCTTGGTATATAATTAGATATTGATTTCTAACCCTATCTAATATATTTTTATTTATTTACCTTACCTATTTATACCGCTTTTATATTTATTGATTTACTATACCTCTTAAATATTGTATTTTGCTGATGGTATTAATAATTATTTGTCCCATGGTATTTGACCCATACGTTTCATCTAAATAAAGCCTCTTTTTTGAGTTTTTGTAAATATAAAGAGGTTTATGGAGTAAATATAAAAAGATTTTTTATTTATTTACCATACCTCTAGTTTATTTATATTTTCATTTATTTACCATAACTCTGGAGTAAATATAGAAAAATCTTTTAACTATTTACCATACTTGATTTATTTGTATTTTTATTTATTTACTATACCTCAAAGAGCACTGTGAAGATATCAGTAACGAAAGAACCCGCTCTTCAGCCCTAGCCGAACATGTAGGAAAAGCCAATCACCATATATGCCTTGAAGACACCAAGGTCATTGCCAAAGAAGATCACCATTTCAAGCGAAAGGTTAGAGAAGCTATTGAAATCATAAAGCACCCTCGAAACCTTAATAGGGATGGAGGCCTAGAAATTACCAAAAATTGGAACCCATTACTTACCCCCCAGGAATAAGAGCATAAGTTCTCAATACAGTTATAGCTAGGTTAAATATGGATCTAAATACCTAGATTGATATTCTAACAAAAATAACATTCAGCTAATACCTCTATTAATTTAACAAAATTACTTGATAGATGAATAATAGTATAATCACCTTGGAAATAAAATAAAATTCACTACACAGTAGTAACCATAGATAAGAAAAATAATAATAATAATTTAAATAGTAATAATAAACTCACAATCAATTAGTTAAACAGAATAATAAAATACAAATAATAATAATGAAAATATGAATAATAATATGAATAATTACTAGGAATAAATAAATAATAGGGTTACAGATATAAATAATAATTATAGATAAAAATACAAATAATAAAAATATTACATATAATAATGTAAATAATGATATAAATAAGGATTAATATAATAATAGCAATAATATAAATAATAATATAAGTAAATAATATTAACTATAGATGAAATAAAAATAATAATTATGGAGAAGAATAATAATAATGATAAATAAGAATTATAACAATAATACAATTAAGAATATACATTTAATTAATAAACTAACAATAATAATAAACATAAATAATAAAATTTAGATAGTAGTATAAATAATAGTTAATAGAAATAAATAATAACAATTAACAAGAATAAACAAAATTCAAATAATAATAATATAATATTAAATAATAAATAACTAAGAATAAAATAATAAATATAAATAATATTATTACACATAACATTATAAATATTATTATAAAGAATAACATAAATAACAATATCAACATACAATAAATTAATTAACAACACTAATAATTTATATATTAAGAATTAATAAATAAATATAATTAATAATAATAATTAAATTAAAAATGAATAATAATAAGAACAAATAATAAAAATATAATATTAATAATAATATAAATAAGGATGGATAAGGATTAAACAATAATATATAAATAATAATATAAATATAAATTAATAATAATATGATTAATGATAGATATGAATAATAAAGAATAATACAAATAATAACAAGTAATTTTAAAATAAATAATGATTAGAATAACAGGTGATCAACTAAATAATGATTAATAACAATAATATTATTAATATTTAATAATAATACAAACAATTATATAAATAAAAATAATAATTAGGATTAAATAATAATAGAAATAACTAGTAGGAACAAGAGATAACATAACTTGGGGACGGGAGGATGTCGAAGCGGAGCACGCGGGGCGTATCAGGCTAGGCTTTGCAGACCTGGCACGCAAAGCTGTAGGGCAGGCTGAGCAAATCAGGGGCAAGAGGTAGTGCAAGGGAATCGAAGTAGAGAGGAGAAGAAGCATTTCCCTTACGCCGTCGCGGTAGAACCTCGAATCTGCGAGTGCTGAGGGCAAAATGGAGAATCAGAAGGGGAGGGGAGAGATCCCCTCCTTTAAGAATATAGTTGCAGGAGAGGCAAGTGGTTCTGGCATCCAGAATGAGACTAGGGCGAATAACAAGGAACCACCAGTGATGGGAAAACTGTGGCAACTGAAGACAGGCGGGAAATGCCTTCCGAGGGCAAACAAGAAGCTCAAATATGTAATACCCAACAATATGCTGGAGGAATACACCAGCTATATGAAAGACCATGCCCTGATCTGTAAGTTTGTAGGGTATTGGCCAAATGAAAGAGAGCTATACAGATGGATCTATCAAAGATGGAAACCAAATGGCCACATAGAACTGAAATTGGGAGCAAAGGGATTTTTCACAGCTATATTTGCAAATCTGGAGGATAAAGAGAGGGTCTTTGAGGAAGGGCCATACTTCATGAATAATGCAGACATGTTCATGAAATTATGGGAGGAAAGGTACAATCATGACAATGAAAAGATGCTGGAAGCCCCAATCTGGGTCAGATTGTTTAGACTTCCTGTGGAATTTTGGAACCCTGAAATTTTGGAAGGGATCGGCAACACTATTGGAGCATTTGTCAAGGTAGCAGACACAACAAGGAGAGGTAAGTTCACTTCTTACGCAAGGATCTGTGTTTATATGAATATAGCTGAACCCCTTCCGGAACACATAGAGTTGGAATACCATGATTCGGTTTGGCAGCAACCACTAGATTATGAGCATATTCCTTTTAGGTGTAGACGCTGCCATGAATACAACCACTTAGTTAGGCAATGCCCTCTAAATAAGGAAGAAGATTATATAAAGAAATCAGAGGAACAGCATAAGGCAGCAGAAAGAAAGGAGGAGACAGAGAAAGATTTTCAACAGGTTAATAGGAAAAAGAAACCAATCAGAGAAGGAGCAAGAACGCAAATACAAACGAAATCACCAAGCATCGAAAGTTAGAACAAGTTTAAAATTCCACAGAATAATAATGAAGAAGACGAAGACAATATGGCCGAGGGTGAAGACCTAGAAAATGAACCTATGGATATTTTCCAGGAATCAGGAGAAAAGAAGGCAGAACAAGGAGAAACAAGCAAAGAAGAACTAGCTGAAGCGATAGAAACACAAAATAACCAGAGCCAAATGGAGACGAAACATTAGCAGGAAAACGAGGCAGAGGAGGAAAAAATTATGAAGCAATTAATCCAGGAATGGAAGAACTTGGATGAAAGATTCATCCCAGACCAGCAAAACCAAATGTATAAGGAAGCTTTTCAATAATATAAAGAAAGGAATAAAGGGAATATGGAGAACCAGGATGCTACTGCAGGAGAACAGGGGAAAGAACAGTCGGGAATAGGCGGGTTTGGCAAAAGCAGTAGAAAAAGAGGAAGAAAAACATTGAATGAAACGATCCAAATAGTTGGGGAAATTTTGATAAATTCTGGAAAAGTGATACCTCTATCTGAGGTATTTTCCTTCCCTTCCAAAAAGTTTTAAATGATTATTGTCAGCTGGAACATTAGAGGGCTAAACAGTAAGGGTAAACAGAGATATATGAAGGAGAAACTGAAAAAAGAAAAACCAAGTATAATGATTTTAGAAGAAACTAAAATTACCATGCAACAGATGGAAGGTATTATTAAAAATAGCAAGCTGCAATATGAAATCATGGGTCAGGATGCAATTGGCTCAGCTGGAGGCATTGCAATATTGTGGAACCCAAATGAAATAATTTTTAAAAATTGGACCAGCATGTCTAGAATCCTAACGGGTCTAGGAAGAATAACAGGTACAAAAGAGAAGGTAATAATTTCAGGAGTGTATGGACCACATACTCTGGGAGATAGAGAAATTTTTCTTAAGAATCTGCAAACAACCCGAAAACTTTATCCGGACATTGCCTGGATAGTAGGAGGTGATTTTAGTGTAATACGGTCCCTCAAAGAAAAAAAGGGAGGCATAAGGAGAACAAACCAAAGTATGGAATTGTTTAATGATATGATAGAAGGCCTGAGATTAGTTGATATACCAACCATTAATGGGATTTTCACATGGAATGACAGGAGAGGTGGCAAGAACCAGATAGCTTCCATATTGGATCGTTTTTTAGTTTCTGAAACAATAATGAATAGAGATGTATTCATAGAAGCAAAGATCATGCCATCTCTTGGTTCTGATCACTGGCCGATTAGACTGGAAGTGGATATTAAGGCAAATCTCGGCAAGAAGCCTTTCAGATTTGAAGCCTTTTGGCTTAGACACCCAGACTTTGTAGGTAAGGTGGAGGAGTGGTGGTAGCAAAGCACAGCTCAAGGGAGAGGTAAAATGCATACCTTCCAACTCAAGTTAAAAGAGCTAAAAGAGAGGATAAAAAAGTGGAATAAGGAAGAATTTGGAAATATTATGGAGGAAAAACAAAAATTGGAAACAGAAATGGAAGAAATACAGCAAAGGATAATAAATGAAGGAAGAACAGAGGAGAGCTCCGTAAAATAAGGAATAATACTGGGGAAACTGGAAGAAAGAAGAAAGCAGGAAGAAGTGTTATGGAGACAAAAGTCCAGGATAAAATGGCTCAGGGAAGGGGAGAGGAACACCAGATTTTTCCATCAAACAATGGTTCACCATCGACAGAGGAACATAATATTTTCAATCAAGAATGAGAACGGGGAGAGGATTGTTGAACAGGAAGGGATTGAAAGAGTGTTGATGGACTATCACAAAGGAATTCTAACTGAATCCCAATTGGATAGATCTGAAGCGATCAGGAAAATATGCAGGGCCATACCCAGGATGGTTACTGATGACCAGAACAGGGCCTTAATGAGAGCATCTAGTCTGGACGAGGTGGAGGAAGTGGTGATGAGCATGAAGAAAGGAACTGCCCCTGGTCCAGATGGCTTTACGGTTGATTTCTATCAAGCGGGGTGGCATTTCTTGGGCAAGGAAATTCTGGAATTGATAGAGGAATCCCGGATGAACCAAAAGGTATGGACTGCTCTTAACTCTACTTTTTTCACCTTGATCCCTAAAACTGATAATTCAGAGGATGCCAAGGGTTTTAGACCCATTGCCCTTTGTAATGTTATTTACAAAATAATCTCCTCTCTAATGGCTAAAAGGTTGAAACCATTGTTAGAGAAGCTAATATCCCCTGAACAAACTGGCTTCGTGGAAGGACACCAACTTCTAGATGGATTAGTAGTTACTCAAGAAGTTATCCACTCTATGAAGACTAAGAAACAAAAAGGAATGATGATAAAACTAGATTTGTCGAAATCCTATGACAGAGTTAATTAGAAATACTTAGAAGAAATTCTGGGAAGCTTTGGTTTTAGTAACAGATGGATAAGATGAGTTCTCAGCTATATATCAACCCCCAATTTCTCAATATTAGTAAATGGAACTCCTTCGAAAACCTTTAAGGCCTCCAGAGGAATAAGACAAGGCGACCCCATATCGCCTTTCCTATTCATTCTTGCTGCTGAAGGCCTGGGTAGGTACCTTAAGTAAGAAAGAATAGCTGATAACATCAAAGGGCTCAGGTTGTGGGGTAATGAATTGCCTATAACCCATCCACAATTCGTTGATGACATTATGCTGTTCGGGGAACCAACTGTAAGGGAAGTGAGAAACCTGAAAAAGGCTCTTGACTTATTTGCGGAGGCTTCTGGGATGGAAATTAACAAGGATAAATCCTGCACCTTTATATTTAATACGGTGGGGACAGTTAAAAGACACCTGACCAGATTGCTCGGTTTCAAACAAGGAGACCTCCCAACAAAATACTTGGGTAATATCCTGGATTACAGCTCTAAAAGATTGAAGAGTTGGCAGGGAATCCTAGACAAATTAAAAAATAGAATGGCTAACTGGACTTTCAGAACCTTAAATATTGCAGGAAGGATTGTCTTGGTTAAATCTGTATTACAAGCAATCCCTATATATCCCCTCTCGATTATGGAAGTACCTCAAGGAGTCTGTATCAAGATCAGAGAAGTGCTAAGGAAATTCATCTGGGGAGGATCATCTAATCAGAAGAAGTGGGCTTTAGTTTCCTGGAAGCATCTGATAAAACATAAGGAGGAGGGAGGTCTGGGCCTAAGGGACCCGAGTAAACTCAATAAAATTCTTGGTGCTAAACTCTGGTGGCGATGGATGAGAGGGGGTAACGACTTATGGAAGCAATTATGTAGACACAAATACAATATGCCAAATTCAACGGAGAAAATTACCGCATACAGGAAACCCCGAAGGGATCGACAATATAGGAGTTAGCTAGTCAAAATCGAGACATAGTAAACAAAAATATCTTCTGGGAAATCAGAGCTGGAGAGGAAGCCAAATTTTGGGAGGAGAATTGGCATCAAAGGGAGAAAATGAACAGCATCCGAAGCATTCAGGATATACAAAACAAAATTGGTGATAACTACAGGTATGTTAAAGATTACTGGAAAGAGAACGAACTGGATGGGATCTGGCGGAAATGGACACCATTGGAGGACTGGGACATTGAGACAAATCAGGAGCAACAGGAGGTTTTTAGGAAGGAAGTTGAATCCAGGAAAGTAAAGGCGAGAATAGGGAAAGACATCATTAGATGGGGGAAATCAACAAAAGAAACCTTCACAGTCAAAGAGGCATACTATCTGACAGATCATCAGGATGCTACGGAAAGAGCCCAAGAATGGAAAGTCTTTTGGGGTAAAAACTGGTGGCCGAAAGTTACCATTTTTGCATGGTTCGTTGCCAAATATAAGATTCTGACATGGGATAAGCTTCAACAGAAAGGCTTTAATGGACCTTCAAGATGCCACTTATGCAACAGAGAGCCAGAAACACAGGAACATTTATTAATCAATTGTGACTATACCAGAATTCTATGGAGGGAAGTAGGGAGGCTATTTCGCAAACCTGGAAAGTATCCGAAAGAAACTAGAGAAATAATGAAACCGAAGAATTTTTCACAACAAGTGTAAAAATTCGGAAAAGATATGGAAAAGGGTTGTCAATCTCACCAGAGAAACTATATTGGTCGAAAGATGGGAGATGGAGGATTGGAAGGCTGAACAGGGTGAGGATCAAATCCTCAAAACTCTAAATCTAAAGTATGAAATGGTTCATAACAAACAGCCGGGGAGGATTAATGCAAGGTATCAGAGCTATGACAAATTCGTTTACCCCAAAGACAATTTCATGAAATTAAACTTTGACGGGGCGTCGAAAGGGAATCCAGGTAATGCTGGATTTGGAGGAATCTTCCGGGATAGCCAGAAAAATACTAGGTGGATTTATGCGGAGTGGGGAGGAGAAATGAAAAATAACGAGGCTGAGCTATGGGCCGTCTACCAAGGGCTACAAATTGCAATACGCAATGGCTACAGAAATCTGGAGATTGAGGGGGACTCCCAAATGGCAATTGAAATCTTGAAAAAGTTGAATAATGGGAAGAATTGGGAACATGTCACCAGCAGCTGGCGAACAGCTGGTATCGTCTAGGAAATAGCAGAATTGCTGAAAGGAGTGGACTACAAGATCTTCACTCATGTGAAAAGAAATGGGAATCGAGCGGCAGATTTTCTCGCAAACTGGGGTTGTAAAGGCCGAGATGGCAAGGCTGACAGCCTGTGGAGGACGGTACAACTCAACGGAGAATGGAAGGAGCTCGACAATATTATTAATAATGACCATGACCAGGCCTCGAAGGATAATCATGAATAGGATTCACTCGCGAGTCACAACATTCGTGTGACAAACTGGGGATATGGGGAAAATGGCTCAGGCAATTAATAAGTGTCAGAAAGGGCCTGGGGGGGAGATCATTGATCACCATGCAAGATCAAATCTGGAATGTGCGAAAACGGGGAGGAAAAATCTACCTCATAACACTCCAATCATAGTTAAGAACCGGCGGAGAGGAAGAAAGGACATGTCATAGACCTTAAATGGAAATCAAACTAACAAGACAGCTGATAGGAAATGCTAAGGTAGAAATAACAGATGGCAGGGTAAGGACAATTGGACAGGTAGGAGGAGCAGGATAGGAAATTCTATATCAGCTTGCATGCAAAGGACCCGGCATTATAAGGAAACTATTGATATCCGCAGAGCGAGAGGAAGCGCAGGAGCGACGAGAAACTCCCGAGCGAAGCGAAACCATCCCCCTATGAGCTGTATTATGGAGACCAGGAAGAGAGCCAGGCTAGCGGAAGAAATGGAAGTGGAGCGCGGCAGAGAGAAAGACAGGAAAGGTAAAGAGGTGATGAAAGAAGAGAGAGTGGAGGAGATTTATGAAATCCTCGACGACTCTGAGGAGGATGAAAATAGAGAGCAGAGCAGAACCGCAGAGGAATGGGAACAGTATGCCATCAGAATAAATCAGCGGAGTCGGCGTGGAAGAAGGGTAACGCACAGAGGTCGATAGCCGAGGAATAGGCAAGCGGACAACGAGCCAGAACCGAGTAATGGGCATGGTAGCGGGGTGAACAGAGCCTGAGGAGTCAGGGGAGGAAGACGGTAACAGAGAAGGAGGCCAGGCAGAAGGGCTAGACAGACTATTGAGCAGAAAATCCAGCAAGCTGAGAGGGCCTACTCTCAGAATACCTGCCCCAGAATCAGGAGGATTATTCAAAACATGGAAGAGGAAGCCATCCAAGCCCAATCAGACTCTGAGATGGAAGACTGGGAATTTCTTGTTCATGATCCTGGCAATACTAGAGGCAGAATGTCCCTGTTTAAATAGTCTTTACATATCTACTGGGTAATGAAAAGGCTATTGGCTAAGGCCTTGGAGCAGGCAGCTACTGAGATGGCAGAGTTGGCACAGGGAGTCCCAAACCTGAGGAGGGAGCTCCGCATTTTGCAGATCACCTTGGAGATGCAGGAGAAAAAGCTGGATGAGATCCAGCAGATGCTTAAAGAAGGCCAACAACAAGGCAACAAAGAGACCTCTCAGAATCCAGGGGAAGCAGCTGAGTAATTACTGTTTTGTTTTTTCTTTTTTTTTGATGAATCTACGTAATATAGATAGAGTAGATAGGTTTCAAAGTTTAGTAATAGATAGCAGTCATATGTATATCAGCAGAATCAAAACTTGGAAAGACTGTTTAGTATATATAGCATGGACAAACAGACTCTGGTATTTCTTTTCTTGGTCAGCGGTTAAAAACTTTAGGTGGATGCCCTACTCGGTTTCCCCTTGTGGGCATGTAGCTGGCTCCACCAATCCTTATGTACATTTTTTATTTGAAAATAGAAAGAAAAGAGTAACACCTTTGCCTACAAAAAAAAAATAATAGAAATAACTAGTAATATAAATAATTTAGTCGGCCATTCTGTCTTTTCAGCAAACCTAGTTCATATTTATCAAAACCCTTTGCATTCTTTTCTCCGTACATATGTCCTGATGATGAGTCTGGGTATAGACTCGAAACGTCGACATATATAAAAATGAGCACTGTGGAAAATCCGAACTCCTCTCAGAAACCACACCACAGTAATCTACAATCTAAAACTTCTTTATATTTTAAATTTATATTGTGTTTATACATAATAAGAATTACATTTATTTTTAAATAGGGCCAATATTAGATTAAAAATGTTAAATGTTGATTGTTAAACATCACTTTTACATGTTTACATATGTTTACATTTTTACATGAGATCTACATAATAATATTTAGATTGATCTTTAAATAAAGAAGACATTAAATAAAAAATGTTAAATGTTAAAGATTGCATTTACATGTTTAAGTTTACATTTACACGGTTATGTTTTTAAGTAAGATCTATATCCATACAAGAATATAGAGCATCTCTTAGCTAAAACAAAAATGGAAATCCACACCTTTTTATCCAATCAAATAACACTATAATTTATTTTAAATAGAAGTCATAAAGTTATTAACATTTTTACATAAAAAACAATAATAATGTAACGCCCCTGGTAAACATAGATAATATTTTGCAAATAAAAGACAGTAAATTTAAATAGTAACTATAATTTATACTGGTGAATTGAGTGAATATGTTACCTATGGTTGTTTAATTAATCATGTTAATTGAATTGCTGAGTAATTCATTAAATAGAGTTGCAAGAAGAGCAACTGGCATGAACATAGTCTTTATGGGAGAAGATTTATAAGAATGTTTTTTAAGAAAATATATATATATATATTATATATATATATATTATATATATATATATATATATATATAATAGGAAATGACATCTGTCCAGAAAGAGGAAAACCTAACTACCTCTGGAGACAATTGAGACTCCTACAAAAGGAGGTTGCTATGTCTAGTGAGGACCAGATAGCAACAAGAAAAAGAAAAAGATTGCTCTGAAAGCAAGAAGGAAATTGCTACGTCTGGTGAGGACCAGATAGCATTTTTTGGGAGGTGGAAGCCTCCCTAAAACCGCTATGTCTGGTAAGGACCAGATAGCAGGACTCTGTTAGTAACAGAGGGTTTGCAGACAGTCAAAGTTTCTGCAAAAGAGCTTGGGGGTCGAAGGTCGAGAAGGACCCTCCTAAGGTTGGGAGGAATACAAGTGTATTACGAGGTTTGCATTTTTCCAGGTATGGAATGTTTGAGGACCTTGATATTTCATCATTATGTTTTAGTAATTAGAATAAAGATTTACTCACTGTTATGAAACGGTATATGCTTTATCTTTTCGAGATAGTTACAGTGCGGAAAGAAAGCCTCCAGTACTATAAATCATAAACCAGAATAATCTCAGGAGAATAACTGAACCTGTACCAATACTAACAGATAAAGAATGACAATTTATCAACTATAAAACACAGTAATCTACTCGTATATACAGTAATGAAATAAAAATTAAATAATACACAAATGTTATATAACTATTCAAACAAATCTAGTATACAGCATACCACCAAGGGTATAAGCTCAACCAAAAGTATGCTTACTGTGGTTATAAACAATGCAGAATAACTACACATTACAGTTCTTTATCTGTAAACTCATAAACAATTTCTTATCGCCTGAAAATATCGACGACCATAAAAACTCAAGAACATAGACTAAAATCAAACATGTCTGAGGGCATGAACTCTCCCGCTCGTATCGGATATAAGCCCTCGTGGAGCAGGGTGAGGCCTCAGAATGGTCGGCACTTTGTGAGCCCTATGCAGGCTATAACATCAACCGTTCTAGATGACCAATCATCATTGCGAGAAAGACGTGGTATGGAGCAATCCGGTCGACATAGACATACAGTCGATGGCATTGCTATCCTTTAATACAAATATGGAAAGAAAATTGGTACACACCTGTGTAATTTAAATAAAACAGAGAATGCGCCATGTATCATGTATTAAGAATAGATTGAGGAAACATGAATCATATATCACATCTTAACTTAGCACAAGTAATATAAACTTTCCATAAATGAGTACAAGAAAACAACGACCCTCGACTTATATCATATATGAAAAACAGTTCATTCAACCTGCGGAAAATAAAGTTATACAATGTGCATAAAATGTCAAGGGGTAACCGTAGGGAAACCCTTAGCCCCAGTGATAACATTCTCTGAGTAGAACTAAAGACACGATGCCCAGAAGGGTTTTAAACAAAAAAATCACAGGGTTGCTTGAACGGAGCTCGATATGCTTCACAGTAACAAATTTACAAGAAAACATCAAAATCCGCCTGCATAAGCGCCGAATGTGATGTGGATAATCCCTTAAGTAGGATAAGGGCGAACCGCCTGTCAAATAAACAAAAACTTAAAACGTATATGAGACATAACGATAGGAGGAGAGTGCTCTGGCCATAATGCTCACCTGTAGGAGCAGGTCGGCAAGCCTGGCTGTGACGCAAGAGCTAAGATCGAAACTCCCTCTGAAAACCAAGAATCATATCAGTTAATAAACCAAGGCGTGGAAAATAAAACGCCTTGCGTGAAAATGACATAAAAAAAAAATAGCAGTGAACAGGAGAACTTCACCTACGAACCTGCATCCGGGTATGCTGAGTTGGGCTAGAACCTGCACATTGCATTGTTGCAGAAAGGTTCGACGGTACCGGCAGACTTGAGAACATAGAGCAACCTCAGTCGAATAATCTGGACGAAAAAAGAAAAGAACACATGATATACCCTTAATTCGAGGGATGCCACCTGGAAGTGTTAAGGTTGTTGATCCAGATCCTTTGACTTCCACCGTCGGATGGACAAGGGAACTACTTCCAAACCATAATGCAAAACGCGCCATAACCTTTGTATTTAAGACTATGCCTCGGTCGGGTGGCCGAATTAATGAACCAGCCTGGAGCATAAACAGAGGTTGGTCACCTGCGCGCCAGGTGTAACCGTGAAATTCCATCAATTCTCAGATATGGCCGGAAAGGACTAGGGAATGAGTCCGTCAGCCTAAAATATCCACTTCACGAACTTGGAACGACGGTGGAAGCACCACGTATACAGCAATGAATTAAAGTGCGTTAAAGACCTTTGGTACCAAAGTAAATACCGAGATTGAACCGTACTCTCTCTTATATAAATCATGCAGTGATCATATAGACTTATGATAGGAAATAAACAAATATGATATTGGTGCGAGGTATCAACAACGCATATATTATATGTTATTCCATTATGTGAATTATATGTGTTCATACGATTAAACGTTTGGAAATTAATATGGTGCTGTAATATTTATGAGTTGACAGTCGAGGTATAAGGTAAAGGCAATTAATATGAAAAAAAAAAATTCTATTGTTTTATAAGGACGGCAATATCACAAGTGGTATCAGAGCCCAGGTTGAAACACTGTGACTTTGGGCTACTGCAATAGTGACATTAATATTTTCTTTTAGCAAGCAAAAGTAACTGAGTTATAAATTTAATATATATCTATGAAATATACTAAACCAGAACATGAGGAGAACCAGCAGCGCACCTCACAGAAATGTGGACCATGTTACCCCTCCTCAAGGGAACCCAAAATTATGGGTACAACTGGGGGAAGAGGCGCGCAACACCAAATTGACTATATTGGAGACCGTACAGGAATTGAAGAACGAAATGGCTCGATTGCGCGAGGATAATGCTAGATTAACCATGGAATAGGAAAGGATCCTGAAAAGTTTATCAGATAAACAGAACCAGCATCAACCTAATCCCAGCCCAGAACAAACACATGTATCGGAGGAACATGGATACCACAGTGATCAAGAAGAAACAGAAGGAAGGGCAGAGGCTCAAGGAGAAAAATCTGATAATGCCTCGGAACATCAAACCTCCAAAAGACAGTGAATAGAGTTACAGGGAGAATTTCGGAAAATCAAACCGCCTCATTTTCATGGAGAATCAGAAGAAGCCACAGAAGCCTGTTTAATTAATATGAACAAATACTTTCAGGTTTACGAGTATGACCACCATCTCAAGGCATGGTTAGCCATCTTTCAGTTGCATGCCAAAGCAACATTATGGTGGGAGGAAGTCAAGATGGTGCGGGGAGTGAATGAGCAAGACATCACATGGGAAATTTTTCAAAGATATTTTAAAGAAAAGTATCTGACTGAACGATTCTATGATGAAAAGGCCAGAGAATTCCATGACCTGCGACTTGGACAACAGACCATGGACGAATTTGTCACTAAATTTACATCTCTGCTCCACTACGTGCCATATATTCGGGAGGAGAAGGCAAAAGTGCAGCGGTTTGTTAGCAGTCTCCCTCAGGCAATGCGGGAGAGGATTGAATTTGACAACACGAGATCCATGGATGAAGCAATATGGAAAGCCAGAATATGCTTCCAGCAAAATAAAAAAAAAGGGGAAAGTGCAGGGAAGCGTTGGATGGATAAAAAGAATAGCAGAATAGCCATGGGAAACAACGGAGCTCGTGGCAATTTTAGTAAAGGATCTACAAAGGGTTCTAACAGCAGGAACCAATCCAAGGATCAGCTCCGACCTAAGCCACCTAATGATTCCA
Source organism: Pinus taeda (assembly GCA_000404065.3). Taxonomy (NCBI): domain Eukaryota; kingdom Viridiplantae; phylum Streptophyta; class Pinopsida; order Pinales; family Pinaceae; genus Pinus; species Pinus taeda. Next base: position 101,995 of record APFE030609534.1, on the reverse strand, counting down.
GAAATAGTGAATCATTGGGCAGAGTTGATAACGAGGGGACAACCAGGCCGCTAGTTCAGTGTTGGGGGTGTGGCAGACCGCACTATATTAAGAACTGCCCTCATCGGAAAAGTAGTGATCAAGTGTCTCAGGTTTATGAAGCCTCAACTGTGGGAGACATGGCTCGGTCGCTGCCAAGAATAAATGCAGCTCTCAAGGACCGGCAAGCTGATTATCAACCAACAATGATAGAGTTCAAAGGTAAGATTTTTGATAGAACTGTTTCTGTTTTAGTTGACCCAGGCGCTACATTGAGTTATGTTAGTCCCAAGATTGTGGAAAACTGTAAATTGCAACTTACTAAATTTAAACAACCATGGTTAGTCCAGCTTGCTATAGGGGCAAAAAGGCGGGTGCTGGCCAAGGTCAGCAGCTGCCCATTAAAAGTTACTGGTCAAACTGTGACTACCGAATTGAATGTACTCCCTCTTGGATCATATGAGATACTGATCGAAATGGATTGGTTGGAGAAGCGGTGGTCTGTTATAAACTGCAAAACAAAAATAATATCCTATCAGGATGAACTGGGAAATAAATAAGAAATTCAAGGTATTCTTAAGCATGTACAAGTTCGACCAATTACTGCTTCGCAACTAGCGAAATGTATCAGGAAAAAGTGTCAAATATATGCAGCTCAAGTGGGACTCACTAGTTCAAAGAATAAGGAGAGTACCTTGGAAAATATATCGGTGGTACGTGAGTTTGCAGACGTGTTTCCTGAGGAAATACTAGGACTGCCACCTAAAAGGAATTTGGATTTCACAATAGAGCTAGTACCCGGCGCAACCTTGGTATCCCGAGCACCTTACCGAATGAGTGTACTAGAACTAACAGAATTAAAGATGCAATTACAGGAATTACTGGATAAAAAGTACATTCGTCCTAGTGTATCACCATGGGGAGCCCCTGTACTGTTTGTCAGGAAAAAGGACGGAACTTTCTGTATGTGCATTGACTATCGGCAATTGAATAAATTAACAGTCAAGAATAAATACCCGTTGCCCCGGATTGACGAATTATTTGATCAAGTGAAAGGTGGCACGATATTCTCATAAATTGATTTAAGATCCGGATATCACCAAATCAGAATTAAGGAAGAGGATATAGCTAAAACTACTTTCCGAACCCGTTACGGACATTATGAGTTCGTGGTGCTACCATTTGGGTTGACCAATGCACCGGCAACATTTATGTGTTTAATGAATAGTGTGTTTCATAAATATCTGGATAAGTTTGTGTTAATCTTCATTGATGATATATTAATATATTCCCGAAACATTCAGGAACATGAAGAGCATCTTAGACTGGTGCTGCAAACACTCCGGGAACATCAGCTATATGCTAAGTATAGCAAATGCGATTTTTATAAGGAATAGATCCAGTATTTGGGACACATCATAACCAAGGAAGGCATTGCGGTGGACCCTGAAAAGATCAGAACTATAATGGAATGGCCGATACCGAAGGACGTGGCAGATATAAGATCATTCATGGGCTTGGCAGGATAATATCGGTGATTTGTGGAAGGGTTTTCCCGGGTTGCCTACCCGATCACCTCCTTACAAAAGAAAGGAAGAACTTTTAAATGGACTGCAGAATGTCAGCAAAGTTTTGAACAGCTTAAACATTTGCTCACAACTGCCCCAGTATTGAGCATCGCAGATCCGGAAAAAGATTATGTGGTCTGCACGGATGCAAGTAAAGAGGGTGTAGGAGGCGTGTTAATGCAGGAAGGAAAAGTGATCGCGTACGAATCCAAGAAGGTGAAAGAGCATGAACAAAAATATTTGGCATATGACTTAGAATTAACCGTTGTTGTGCATGCACTAAAGATGTGGCATCACTACCTCTTGGGAAAGAAATTCTTGCTGATGATAGATCATCACAGCTTGACCAGCTACTTTAACCAATCCACTTTAAATGCAAGGCAAGCTCGGTGGGTGGACTTTTTGAGTGGGTTTGATTTTGAGATTAAACAGCTGAAGGGAAAGGAAAATCGGGTGGCTGATGCCTTAAGCCGAAAAATGCATTGTCTATATGAAATTGCTACTAGTAAAGGATGGTCTACTTTCCATGAAGAAATCAAGCAAGCTGCTGAACAAGACCCAGAATACCAGCAAAAGAAACAGCAAGTGCAGGAAGTGACCAGTCACATAAGACAACAGGGTTATGAGTTAAAGGCTCCGGGTATTTTGAATTACAAGAAAAGAATATACATACCCAATCATGCTGAAGTCAAGAAAAGGATCCTGGACAAGTATCATAGGAGTCCCTATGCAGGACACCCGGGGTACCAAAAGTTCATTACTGCTCTTCGGAAAGAGTGTTATCGGCCTGGAATGAAAAAGGAAGTAATGAAATATCTAGCACGATGTATAGAATGTCAGCAGGTTAAGGTTGAACATCAGCACCCTGCAGGGCTGTTACAACCTTTACCTATACCAGAATGGAAGTGGGAAGTTATCACCATGGATTTTATCATTGGATTACCTAAATTCAAGAAGGGTAATGATTCCATCATGGTTGTGGTGGACAAACTCAGCAAATCATCTCACTTCATTCCAGTATAGTCTACTTACAGGGCAGCACAAATAGCAAACATTTTTATGCAGAACATTTTTAGGGTCCATGGTTTACCCAAAACCATAATATCTAATCGCGATGTTAAGTTCACATCGGCTTTCTGGAAAACTTTATTTGAAGGTTTGGGAACTCAACTAAATTTCAGCACCGCTTATCATCCACAAACCGACGGACAAACGGAGCGGGTGAATCAAGTAGTGGAAGACATGTTGAGATCTTACGTGATGCAACAACCAAGCCGATGGGAAGAGTATCTACATTTAGTAGAGTTTGCCTATAATAATGGTTATCATGCATCTTTGCAGATGAGTCCATTTGAAGTACTCTATGGACGGAGGTGTCGTATGCCATCCAGTTGGAGTGGGCCCGAAGATAAACTTGTGTTGGGACTAGAAATGCTAAAGGAAATGGAGCAAATGGTTAAGAAAGTATGGGCCAACTTGAAGGTAGCCCAAGATAGAAAAAAAAATTACACAGATCGGAAAAGAAATTTAAAGGAATTTCAGGTAGGAGAGCATGTATATGTAAGAATCTGGGCAAATAAAAGCACATTGCAGTGGAGCGGTTGCGCCAAATTAGCACCCCGCTTTTGTGGACCCTTCCAGATTCTAGCTAGGATTGGGCCAATGGCTTACCAACCAGCCCTACCCAGCCACATCAGGGTTCACAACGTGTTCCATGTGTCAGTATTAAAGAAATACATTTATGATCCTAAACACATAATTAGTTGGAAAGACATTCAGGTAAGAATGTGCCTAGAGCCGCATAAAATAAATCAAATGATAAGAATAAGATTGATCAAAGTATTGTGTGTTTCAGGTGGAACCGGAAGGAGAATTTCTGGTCGAACCAGTGAGCATATTAGATCGGAGAAGGGTCATGCTGCGGAAACGAGCCATCACCTAGGTTAAAGTGCAGCGGCAGCACTTCAGACCGGATGAAGCCACCTGGGAAGATGAACAGAATATGAAAGAAGTTTACCCTGAGCTGTTTTTGGGTGAACAACATCGGGACGATGTTGACTTTCAGGAGGGGGAGATGTAACGCCCCTGGTAAACATAGATAATATTTTGCAAATAAAAGATAGTAAATTTAAATACTAACTATAATTTATACTGGTGAATTGAGTGACTATGTTACCTATGGTTGTTTAATTAATCATGTTAATTGAATTGCTGAGTAATTCATTAAATAGAGTTGCAAGAAGAGCAACTGGCATGAACATAGTCCTTATGGGAGAAGATTTATAACAATGCTTTTTAAAGAATATATATTTATATATATATATAATAATATATAATATATATATATATAATATAAAAATAGGAAATGACATCTGTCCAGAAAGAGGAAAACCTAACTACCTCTGGAGACAGTTGAGACTCTTACAAAAGGAGGTTGCTATGTCTGGTGAGGACCAGATAGCAACAGGAAAAAGAAAAATATTGCTCTGAAAGCAAGAAGGAAATTGCTACGTCTGGTGAGGACCAGATAGCACTTGTTTGGAGGTGGAAGCCTCCCCAAAACTGCTATGTCTGGAAAGGACCAGATAGCGGGACTCTGTTATTAATAGAGGGTTTGCAGACAGTCAAAGTTTCTGCAAAAGAGCTTGGGGGTGGAAGGTCGAGAAGGACCCTCCTAAGGTTGGGAAGAATACAAGCGTATTACGAGGTTTGCATTGTTCCAGGTATGGAATGTTTGAGGACCTTGATATTTCATCATTATGTTTTAGTAATTAGAATAAAGATTTACTCGCTGTTATGAAACGGTATATGCTTTATCTTTTCAAGATAGTTACAGTGCGGAAAGAAAGCCTCCAGTACTATAAATCATAAACTAGAACAATCTCAGGAGAATAACTGAACCTGTACCAATACTAACAGATAAAGAATGAAAATTTATCAACTGTAAAACACAGTAATCTACTCGTATATACAGTAATGAAATAAAAATTAAATAATACACAAATGTTATATAACTATTCGAACAAATCTAGTATACAACATACTGCCGAGGGTATAAGCTCAACCAAAAGTATGCTTACTGTGGTTATAAACAATGCAGAATAACTACACATTACAGTTCTTTATCTGTAAACTCATAAACAATTTCTTATCTCCTGAAAATATCGGCGACCATACAAACTCAAGAACATAGACTAAAATCAAACATGTCTGAGGGCATGAACTCTCCCGCTCGTATCGGATATAAGCCCTCGTGGAGGAGGCAAACCCGTAGAGCAGGGTGAGGCCTCAGAATGGTCGGTACTTTGTGAGCCCTATGCAGGCTATAACATCAACCGTGCCAGATGTCCAATCATCATTGCGAGAAAGACGTGGTATGGAGCAAGCCGGTCGACATAGATATACAGTCGAAGGCGTTGTTATCCTTTAATACAATATGGAAAGAAAATTGGTTCACACCTGTGTAATTTAAATAAAACAGAGAATGCGCCATGTATCATGTATTAAGAATAGACTGAGGAAACATGAATCATATATCACATCTTAATTTAGCACAGGTAATATAATCTTTCCATAAATGAGTACAAGAAAACGACGGCCCTCGACTTATATCATATATGAAAAACAGTTCATTTAACCTGCGGCAAATAAAGTTATACAATGTGCATAAAATGTCAAGGGGTAACTGTAGGGAAACCCTCGGCCCCAATGATAACATTCTCTGAGTAGAACTAAAGACATGATGCCCAGAAGGGTTTTAAACAAAAAAATCGCAGGGCTGCTCGAACGAAGCTCGATATGCTTCACAGTAACAAATTTACAAGAAAACATCAAAATCTGCCTGCATAAGCACCGAATGTGCTGTGGATAATCCCTTAAGCAGGATAAGGGCGAACCGCCTGTCAAATAAACAAAAACTTAAAACGTATATGAGACATAACGATAGGAGGAGAGCGCTTTGGCCATAATGCTCACCTATAGGATCAGGTCGGCAAGCCTGGCTGTGACGCCAGAGCTAAGATCGAAACCTCCCTCTGAAAACCAAGAATCATATCAGTTAATAAACGATGGCATGGAAAATAAAACGCCTTGCGTGAAAATGACATAGAAAAAAATAGCAGTGAACAGGAGAACTTCACCTGCGAACCTGCATCTGAGTATGCTAAGTTGGGCTGGAACCTGCACATTGCATTGTTGCAGAAAGGTTCAACGACACCGGCAGACCTTAGAACATAGAGAAACCTCAGTCGAATAATCTAGAGGAAGAAAGAAAAGAACACATGATATACCCTTAATTCGAGGGATGCCACCTGGAAGTGTGAAGGTTGCTGATCCAGATCCTTCGACTTCCACCATCGGATGTACAAGGGAACTACCGCCAAACCATAATGCAAAACGCGCCATAACCTTTGTATTTAAGACTGTGCCTCGGTCGGGTGGCCGAATTAATGAACCATCCTAGAGCATAAACAGAGGTTCGTCACCTGCGCGCCAGGTGTAGCCGTGAAATTCCATCAATTCTCGGATATGGTTGGAAATGACCAGGGAATGAGTCCGTCAGCCTAAAATATCCACCTCACGAACTTGGAACGACGACGGAAGCACCACGTATATAGCAATGAATTAAAGTGTGTTAAAGACCTTTGGTACCAAAGTAAATCCCGAGATTGAACCATACTCTCTCTTATATAAATCATGCAGTGATCATATAGACTTAGGATAGAAAATAAACAAATATGATATTGGTGCGAGGTATCAACAACGCATATATTATATGTTATTCCATTATGTGAATTATACGTGTTCATACGATTAAACGTTTGGAAATTAATATGGTGCTGTAATATTTATGAGTTGAAAGTCGAGATATAAGGTAAAGGCAATTAATAAATTAAAAAAAAAAAATCTATTAACGGGAATATCACAAATAATCACCCGTACAAAATGACTATTAAATCATACTCATATTAATACGTCATTAAATCATACTAATATTAATATTTTATTTAGAGTTATATATTCTTAATCTACATATTAAATTAAAATATTAAAAAGTATTTTATCAATAGATACAAAAAGTAATCCTTTGTTCATGAAATTATGTTTTTAGCTGAAAGATCATATTGAAAGATCATATTAAGTATTCAAACAAGATACTTAGTATCATTTCGTTAGAATTCTATATTATAGAGGAATATTGATACTATGTTGAAATTGAATTTAAAATCTTTGATTCATGAAAACAAATATTGAATTTTACAACTAAATATTGAATTAAAATGAACTTCGTTACAATTATACAAAAAAATCAAAGTTTATAATTTTACATATATTAGAATAATTTTTAATTAAATATTATATTATTAGGTTTTATAAAAGTATTAATCTTATTTAAAAATTATTCATAATATTATTATATAATTATTAAATTATTGATAGATAATTGAATAAAATTAAATGCAGTATTGAAGTCAATTGAAGATGCAGTTTATTGTCTATTTTTTTGGCATATAAATTTATAAATTAGAAAAATGTTTGGAAGATGTAGGTTGTATTGGTTTATGTTCATTGGTATAGTCATAACCTTTCTCATAGCGATATTGTTCTTTGAGTAATGAGCCATTATATTCTTCGAAAGAAACTAAAAATACTCCATATTTTTACTCTAAGATGGGTATGACTATTAATAATGATATAAAATCATAATAATTAAATCCAAAAATATCACATATGATACATTTCATATATTCAACAACATTTTAGAGAAAGTTCCTCCATATAAATATCTTAGTATCAATATCCATCAAAGCTCAATTAGAATTATAGCATCCACAAAAAGATAAATAGAACATGGAAATCTCATTTTAGGGTTGAAAAAAAAATGTAAACCAACAAATTTTTAGATGTGAGATTAAAAATAACTCCTCTTTGAGTCTCTACCCCCTACTATTATTCTATATAGATGTGATGGGGTTGCAATGTCTTCATAGAGTCATGGAAGAAGATATAATAGATCCAAAAGCACCAAAAGCAGCTTATAACATACAATTTCAAATTAAAGGAAATATTCCCTAACTTGTCCTCCCAATTAAAGCGTCTTTCCCCATTCAAAATATGGCTATGACTAGGTATATTCCGTATATAAAAAAATTAAATCAAATAGAAATTTTGGAACAAGGAAGGATGACATAAAGGATGCCAAATATTAGCTAAGTCATAAGGGGTAAAGGAGGATATCATTTTATAAAATAAATATATATTAAAAAGATTATTACATAAAAAATAAATGAGAAAATCAATTCCAAAGTATCATGGGAGAAAAGCTCCATCACATTTGTGACACTAGGACAGTTAAAAATGAAAATTATTTTTCACCTTTTTGACACTAAGAAAGTTGAATAGAAAAAAAAAACATTTCCCCTTAAACTAGATTTCTTTCACATATTGTTTAGTTTCGAAATAATTGTCACATTATCAATCTTCCTCAACATTTAAATCAGCTAAATAATATTGGAATGTTTTTTAATACTTTTAAATATCAAAATAAAATGAAACTAGATTTCCCATGCATATGGTTTAATTTCAAAATAATTGTCACAATACCAATCTTTCTCAACATTTAAATCAGCTAAATAATATTGGAATGTTTTTTAATACTTCGAAATATAAAAATAAAACCATAATTTTTTTTGAATAATTTCCTATTTTCTTACTTTTAAATAAACTATATTAATATTAATAAACATTAATCATCATTATCATGAATATAACATCTTTAATAAAATATTAATATTATTAAAAAATTATTACGATTAAAAAACTTAATAAACCAAATTGCAATTTTTTTTTAATTAAAAAATTATTATCATCTCCAACGATTTAACGTCTAAGACTGATTTTCTTTCTTCACTGGTTCCATGCAGGGAACGTGGACATTGCCGCTGTAATACTAATCTTCACATTTTTGAACAACAAATTATTTTAATGAGTTAATGATTGATCGCAACACCGTTGATTACAATGTTTAAAAATGATTTATTATTAACCTGATCTGTTCAGATATTCTGCAACATTCTTTTTATATTTGATATTTAAATTTTAGTTGTGTTTTGGATATTGTTTTATCGATTATCACTTTTCTGTTTTTAAATTATTGATTTTTGTTTTCAGTAATCTGAATAGGATGAAGGAGAAAGTTTGGGTGTATATATATATATATATATATATATATATATATGTATATATATGGGAATAAAATTGTTTTTAAATAAAATTTGATTATTTTGAATTTGAATATCAAAATTGTTTATATATAAAATTAATGTGTTTTAAATATTTAATATAAATTTGTATTTTGAAGTGAATAGAAGGATGCTTAGGTTTATTTGGCGAAGAAGAATAGATTACGATGGGTAGCTATGCTGGGTATATTGTTAAATTCTGTGATGTGAATGTCACCAGTTCAAATTTTTATGGGGAAACATATCACCAAGTTAAAGGCTAGTATGGCCTAGGCCAAGTGCAATCCCCATGTGATTTATGCTCCTGGGGCACTGTTTCTCAAGACAAAGATCAATCATGTAATCGTCTCAAGACTCACATAACTTAGTAAACAAAAAAAATATAAAGATGTTTATAAATTGAATATGTACTTCTTAATTTTTAAAACTAAATGTGAGAATGTTTTTCAATATTTTTGAATTTTGTTAACTACATAAATATTTTTCTATGTAAAAAATCATTGTAATATTGGTTGAGAGGCATGGCCCACATCAACATAAAAGTTTTAATATAACATGGTCAATATGCCTATAGGAGTAACCACCAGGAAGTGATTCCTCCTACTAACATAATAATTAACTAGTTATAATGTGAATATGTTTATTTTTTACCTTTTTTTTTCAGAAAAATTAAATATACTTAAAATCTAGAAAAATAAAAAAATTCAAAAAATATACAAATATTTATAAATATCCAAACCATAATTAATCACACAATAAAATATAAGAAATTCACTTAAATTACAACCTAAATTATTAATAAAATATCAAAATACAATATCATAAAATTATTATAAAACCACTATTTCAAACTAACCAAAATGCATATATATACCTCTGAAAACATTCACATAAATATATAGAGTTTGAATGAAAAACACTTTTCCATATTATAAAAAAACTAAGCTATTGCCTGGCTTAACAATGTTTAAGCTAAATAATATCAAAATAAGTGATAATAAAAATTTATAGTGTTATTATTTTTATACTGGATTATTATTATTATTATAGTGTTTGAATTTTATAAGATAAAATAAAAATAACCAAACAGAGAGAATAATATTAAATATATCAATTTATTGGAAAATTTCATAAAAATAAAAAATAAAATGATGAATATTGTGTATCTTTTAATTTTTTGAAAATACATATTAATCCAATCACATAAATTTATATTACAAAATAAATTAACTCCAGGATATAATAACCCTAATATATATTAAATCAAACACAATGCCTACTATGCTAACCAATGCATCAATCCTTGAATTTCTCCACTAATTAGTTTTGAAATTATTCTTGCAAGTTCATTGTCTATTGGATGGTACACTATTTCCATCACTGTATTGTAAACTCATTTCATTATAAAAGTTGTTGATCTTTAAAATAAGATGTATGTGGTGGGCAATACAATTTGTTGATCTTTAAAATAAGATGAATGTGGTGGGCAATACGACGAGGGAGGGTGTGTGAATGGTGGGAGCGATGGGTGGATAGGGAATATGTGGCATATAGTAATTTCAAGAATGGTTTTATCAGTTTTTTTTTTTAATATTTTTTATATATATATGTGATAAATTTAATTTATTGTAGGTGGTAATTTTTGGGAGGGGGTTAGCGACTTTTTATTAATTTTTTGAATAAGTTATATTTTTTTAATAATGATTAAGAATGTAATACATTATTTGTATGTGTAAGTATTTACTAACTATAAATTTGTTGTTTCATTTTATTTATTGTTAAGTTATTGAAAAATAAAATGTTTTTAGATTTAATGAATTAAAAATTTTCATGAAGTTCAATTGCTCTATTTTCGAATGAATTCAAAAGAACCAAATAATTTAAAGAATTTTAGTTTACAATGAAATTGCTAAAGAAATGAATTCAAAAGAACCAAATAATTTAAAGAATTTTAGTTTACAATGAAATTGCTAAAGAACTTTATTCAAAAAATCAAAGTAGATTGTTAAAACGACAATATAATAACAAAAGTGATGTAGATATTTTTGCTTAATTTTGTTTTAGCATACTCGTTACCATGACATTTTTTTTAGTGAGCAAATTTACAAACCATTGGAACAATTAATTAGTGGAAATTGCTAGTGGTGAATACTTACCATTTTAATTGTTTTGGACCTTGTCTAGTTGACTTCAGAATATGATTGCAAGATTTTAGAAGGTAGATTTGAAACTTGAAGTTTCCATTCACCCCTATGAAAAAGTGTATTTTATTGCTAAGTTTGATATTTTAGAAGGTAGGGATTTGATCTTCAACTCAAGTCATTATTTTTTGGATTAGTTATATACTTTATGCATGAAGCCTTGAACTCAAGCCTTTGATGCTTTGACTTATATCATATCTTTAGCCTAGTTTAGGTTAGGCTCTCAAATATACACTTACATTTTTTGGGCTTACACTCTCTCTAGACCATTGGTAATTCTCTAAGAAGATTCTGTTTTAGAATCCATGAAATAAATAATTACAATTTGTAAATGTGCTTGCATATACATGTGTATAGATGGACATCAACAAAGGGTCTATGAAATAAATATTTTGATAGGTATAACCAACTTATGGAAACAAATTTGCATTATATTTTTTTCTTAAGATGAAATCCTATTTTGTTATAAAAATAAATTAGAAACAAAACACCCTAAGGGTCAGGTTAGAGAACACTAGTTCAATCAAACTAGTGGGTTGGATCTAATTTTACTATCCAACTTATTGATGCCATATAATATATATTCAACCAATACTTGAATCAATTCACAGTTAGATCAATTGTAATAACCCACAGGAATTTGGTATTTCTTCATGCATTGAGGGGATGCCAATCGCTGTTTTTATAACAACGCTCTCACTTCTACCATATTTCCAAAATGTTGTGACCAGGATCAGTGTTTAGAATTAACACTGGTCGTTATAAAAAAAACATAGAATAATTTGCTGCAGACAGACTACCACAGCAGCACGCACGCCCTTAAGTCCGCACTATAATTCAACAGCCACCATACATAAGAGTTGAGAGGCTTCTCTCTGCGTGAGCAACCTTGGATGATGATGAAAAAAACGCAGTGTTCCCATTATTTGACTGTAGTTCAACTTCAAGCAAATGAAGGTAAAGATCACCACGCACATGCAGCCATACATATATTTCTATGTTCAATCAAAGGAGTAATGAAACCCCACGCATATACAGTATTTTGAACTGGTAATTTCCGAGGTTTGAACTTCTATATGCCACTATTTCAACTACCTTGTGCACAGGTCATTGTGTCAACTAAAAATTAACAGCGCCTACGCTTGCCGGGGTTAATACACAGTTGTTTGCATATGAAAATTGCGCCTGAGGTTCATACAACTGCCACTTCGATTTCTATATGAATCGAGCCCAGCTTGATCCACTGTCCGCCCTTATTTGACTGTAGTTCAACTTCAAGCAAATGAAGGTAAAGATCACCACGCACATGCAGCCATACATATATTTCTATGTTCAATCAAAGGAGTAATGAAACCCCACGCATATACAGTATTTTGAACTGGTAATTTCCGAGGTTTGAACTTCTATATGCCACTATTTCAACTACCTTGTGCACAGGTCATTGTGTCAACTAAAAATTAACAGCGCCTACGCTTGCCGGGGTTAATACACAGTTGTTTGCATATGAAAATTGCGCCTGAGGTTCATACAACTGCCACTTCGATTTCTATATGAATCGAGCCCAGCTTGATCCATTGTCCGCCCTTTCAGCGTAATACAGGTATACCAAAGGAATTTAATTGCGCCATACTGAAGTGAAATTAGAATGTCGTTATGATACCCACAATTAAACAAAAAAGGGAGAAATAAAAAGGCCATTCAAGCCTTCCCCCACACAGTTAAAATCAACTATTGGATACAAGCATAGTATCATAAAAACCAACTGCACTAAAATGCCAGAGAGTGTTTAAAATTATACTTTGTCACCGCTCCTCCCTCTCTCTCTCTGCTGAGAGCTTTGCTGCCTTCTTATTTATAATAATAATGGATACATAGATAAGGAATAGATCCTCCCCTTATCTCCTAGAAAAATCAAGATTTTTCCCTCTTTACATAATGATTTAAAGCTTGAAGCTTTTTCCCACTCTTATCCTGAAAAAACATAGAAGTTCTATCCAATTCTTTTTCCTAAACTATTCTCTCATATCCTTTTATTTAGAAAGAATATTTACATTATCTTTATTTTCCTATTAAAAACAACAAAATACTAAAATTATCACACCCCCTCTTTATTCCATATTTACAGATGAGGATGGTCTTGATGCTCCTGCATCATACACCCAACCTTAAAATGAATCATGATCTCCTGATCATGTATTCGGATCTGTGTATGCCTGGATCCCATATCTTGTGCTACAAGTTTCCATTTGCCGCTTCTTTTGTCTGTTGTTGTTCTCCAGGTCTCCACACTTTATGCTGCATCGCTGCACTAGCTGCACTCTCGTAATCTTCTGTTGTCTTCCTCTTGTTGCTTCTGCTGCTTCTCCTCTTTTGCTTCACTGGTGTTGGTCTCTTCCAGGATTCCTTCATCATCCTCCGCATCATCATTTTAATTTCTTTGTCCAATAGATTTTCTCCAGCTTCTTCAATAAGACCTGTACTCACAAAACAATTGTTAGAATAAACATCATAAGGCATCAGCGCCTCTTCTGCTGCTATAAATGTTGTCTCAGCTGTCACTATGGATGTTGCTTCCACTGTCGCCATAGATGTTGCTACCTCCCAAACTTCCTGTCCCTCTGCAACATGCTTTGGCTCATCACCTGCAATTTCATCTGCAACTTCATCTGCAACTTTTTCCTCTGGTTCAGATGTCTCCAACAAATATTTCAGTGCATAAGTCCTCTGTCTCTCCAACTCTCTTCTCTAGAGATCTAGTTTTCTATACAATTCAACAACTTCATTAGGAGTAGATCTTGGAAACTTCACATAACCTTTTATATCTTCAACAACTCTTGAGCAATCATCAGCTGGTCCAACATTCTGAGTAGACTCTTTCGTCTTCATTTTCTCATCATTGATCTGAACAGTCTTCAGATTCAGCTCTTCTTGGACAAATTCTAAAGCTTGTTCATCTCCCTGTTCTGTACTTGCAAACATACGCAACTCATTAGTTTTTAAATCAGAAGACTTTTCAGTCTTGATTTCTTCCTTCAGCACCCCTGTTAACTGCATGCTTATCTGTAAATCTTTTTTTTGCTATAGCCTCTGCCACTTCACTCTCTTCCTCATTAGTAAACCATGTCTCTGGTCTTTCACATTTTCCTGCAACAACTTCATCAATAGCTCAAGATGAACTGCTATCTCAGCTTTCTCTTTCTCATACTCTTCCTGAGTCAACTGCTGTCTTATGCCATTTGCCTTGGCATATTTCTCCTTCTTTCTTTTGTGGCCTCTTTCTAAACCTCTGCTCTCTCCTTTATGACTTTAGTAGTCATCTCCTTCGCCATAAGTTCCTCACCTATGAGTTGCATGAAGCCTTTGCCACAACAAACCCTTTTGCTGCCACTTACCTCACCAATCCTTCCCTCCGGATCTGGTCTTTTGGTAATCATTGGTCCTCTGCTGGAACCT